>CAMQGK010000638.1:2080000-2102500 GCA_947000775.1 Pterois miles
AATCCTGACTATGAGAGTGTGACCAAGGATTAAAGCTAACACATTCTGTAACGTAAAGTCACATAATGTACTGAATTTTAAACATTTTGTATGATAATAGGTGTTTGACATTTAATATATAAAATTAAATAACTGCAGTTGCCATTTATAAGTTGTAACAAATTGGCAAAATGAAGTGAACTGATTATAGCTGCATTTTAAATATAGCTGGAAACTAATATTTAGTTATATTTAGGGTGCTTAGCTTTTTCAAGGCAATCGGTCTAATAGATGTTTTAGAGTAACATGACATTGTCCTGTTTTTCAGTGAAAGAAGAACAAAACGTATCGTCCCTTATCCAGGACCGGGTCAGGGTTAGGGTATGGTATAGGCCATGCCTTTAATAAAAAGTGGCGGTGGGAGCCCTTCCTAATTTTCTACATTGAGACATAAATAAATAAAGAAAGACAGAAATACATTTTTCACCCCTGTAATTCTCTTTCTCACAATTTTTAATGTGCGTGGCTGCACTTATTTGGGTTAGAAATATCAATATCAGGGACCAATTGTTTATTTATATTATAATAAATACAGTTATTTATGAAAATGAAAATCTTAATTTTTGTCTTGAAATCATTATGATGTGTGATGTGTTTTGCGGTTTCGGGTCCGGGCTCTGGGGGGCTGAACACTAACCCTAACCGAGCAGATTTTGGGGCAGATTTTGCCGAGAGCAGTAAAAGGACTCGAGTCGGCTCTGCCCTTATTCTCATTTTAATACTATATGAACACCATACAGTGACTATATCAAATGTTTTGCAGTGACCCTTTTATTTCAGCAAAGTCAGACACCAAACATGTGAAAAAGAGGCTCCCTTTCATACAAAATACAACAAAATATGAGAATGCTTTTGAACAGAAAGTGAGCAACTTTAATTCTTGATCACGCTACAAATTTAACTATATTCTATAAAAACGGACCTGGACTCTGGATGTGTGACCAGTTATCAAAATTGTAAATCTATGATGCATACTCAGTGATGTATATAGTAAAAATAATTATATTTTTATAGATTCTTGCCTATGAAAGGACAAAGTTTGTTTCTTCATGGTGGACCAGTAACAACTCGACACTTTGCATTTTTGGCTGCAGAGCCTCAGCGTGTGACTCCGGGCCGCTTCAAAAATCCACTTTGGTCAAGTTTTTCCTCGCTGGACGTGATGCAGTCTGACAGTTTGGAGGGATTAACGAAGGTTTGACAACAAGACATTGTTTCAAATGATATTGATCAAAGTTCACTTTAATCCTGTTAATTAAAGCAAAGAATAACACTGAACAAATCCACGACTTAAAAGAGAGGTTGGATGAAAGACTTGATCAAATATTTTGATCCTGAAATTGTATGTTAATGTGGTATAGCTTCTGATTTGGCCTCTGAAGTCCTGCTGTTGCTGCTTCCAGGCTGCAGAAATGTGTGATTGGCAACCTTATCAAGGCCTGAAGACTGAAGGGCCTCGAGTAGACCTGCTTTATTAGATGAATGCACGCGTGGTGGGAGGTCTGTCTGACTTGTTGTTAATGCCCATAAACGCTGACCTCTCCCATGCCATGTGCCTCCCAAATCCAGATATGAAAAGTGGCTTACAGATCAAAACAGGCTTTCATCGCCGCGCTCACACCGATAAAGGCCGAGGGAAAGGATGAAAGATAATACCATCTGATCAGTGAAATCACGATCACAGTGTTGACTACAGTAACTCATGAAGAGTAGGTCTTTATTCGTTCCACATGTTGGAAGTAAATGGCTACAATGCCAAATGAAACAAAAAGGTTAAAAGCCAGAATGTGCATCCAAAATAAATAAATCACTAAACTGTAGTTGTGATTGATAAGAACTGCAAGAAGCATTGATTACAGGGACACAGTGAATGCAGCATATAATATTGTTATATTTTTATCTGTCCAGTGACTCTAGATGAAAAACTGTGGAGGTTGGAACCTGCCAAAATAAAAAAAATAAGTGAATAAATATGATATTAAAATGAAGCAATTATATTAAAAATAAATGTATTCACTCAATGCATAAAGAAATGTGTAAAAAAAATATATAGAAATAAATAAGGGATGAAATGCAAAAAAAATGCATAAATAAATAAAGAATATATGCATAAATACATACATTTAAAATACATTTAACAAATGTATGAATATGCATAAGTATGTATGAGTATGCAAAAATAAATAAATACATTGATTTAAAAATCGATACAAATAAATATATAGATAAATAAAACAGCATTAAACTGATGAGAAAATAAATAATACAAAGATAAATAAATAAAAAATATCAATTTATGTCACATCTTATTTTAATTAATTGATGGCCACATCCTCCATAATAAAACAGCCTCTTGGCAACTTTGGCACATTTACAATGTTAAATCAGTCAATCACTCAACAAGTTTACCTTATGAAAAATAAACCACACACAGTATTTAGATTTAAATGGTTGCAAATTTCTCGATACACAGTTATGCTTTATGTAACGTACGATAAGGGAATGAGACTGTAGGGAGATACGTGAATTTATCTATTATCTATCTATTATCGGCAGGTCAAAGCCTACAACAACAATCAGTTTAATCTGAGGATTATTTACACAATTACTTTATCAATCACTGACTTTCTGTTTTGTTCAACCAACAGTCCAAAAGTATGTTTAGTTTACAATGAATTAGAGCTGTCAGAGTTAACACGTTAGCGCAAATTCATTTTAACGCTGATAATTTCTTTAACGCATTAATGCAACTTGCGAGTTTTAGGTTGTAGTTTTAAAGCTAGAGTGAAGATACTGGTATCACATGAAACTAGAACACCTCAGTAATCCATTGGCTTGTTTCGAAGGAGGCTAAATAAAAAACAAACAAAATTACGCTAAATTTTGGCGAGGAAAAACTGGCATGGCCATTTTCAAAGGGGTCCCTTGACCTCTGACCTCAAGATGAAAATGGGCTCTATGGGTCCACGAGTCTCCTTGATTAACCTTGGTCTCTTTGATTAGCTATTTTAATTGCTATTTTATTTTAAAGCTGCTACCAGAGAATGTTTGCTGTTTTTGTTTTCTGCTTTTTACTGATCAAAGATACAACTGTTACACAACACATAGTCCCCAAAATGATGTTTCTTTTCTTTATTCTGCTTCATTGCAATGGAAAAGGTGATCACAGCAGAGATATTGTGTATTATTAATCATAAAATACATTTAACAAATCAGTGTGTTTCCTAATCATAAAGAAATGTTGCATATTTATTTTCGTTTTTACATCTTGTTTTAAGGCTTTAACCTTTGACCTGAGCACTCCTCGTTGCTGCTTTCCATGATTCTGCAGCTATTCTATGACAATTTGGGGCATTATTTTATTAAATACATGAACTTTTAAGGTCAAAATCGTCATTTGAACATATTTGTGCTTCTGTTCTGTTCAGCATCTGCTTGCTTTTTTCCCCATCAACACTCCCTGCACATTTACTCCCTCTTTGTTTTCACTGCTGCATTTTTGTGTCTGTGTGCAGATAAAACCCAGATCCAGCAGTTTATACAAAGTACAATGCTCCTCTATTACATCCATGACATGTAAAATATTTCCTCTTGAAGTTACCACACATTTCCTCAAACTGCTTAAAAGCCATAATTGGAAACAGACAGCTTGTGTACCTCTGAGTCACAGTAGCCTGAAATATGTTTTAATCTTTATTATTTTTCTTTCAATCTGGGCGATTTATGGTCGTTTTTTTTTTTTTTTTTAGTCTTTAATCAAACTGCTCTGGGAAACTTTGTACCAGAGCAGTTTGGTAAATGTTGATTGGACGGATCTTTCACCTTTCAATCATACTTCAAACTTCAGTTTAAACCAAATGTTTGTGTATGTTTTCCTTAAACTATGCATGGGAAAGTGCCCCCGCTGCCGGCTCAGACTGAGCGCTCCCTGTGAATAAATGCATGAATTTATGACTGTGTGTGTGTGTGTGTGTGTGTGTGTGTGTGTGGCATAGCAGCGGGGCTTTTCCGTCTTGTCAATGGAAAACATTAGCGTCATGCCCCCACAAACCAGCTCCCCCCTCCCCCCTCTTGTTTAATTCAGTCCATCAACACTTCCTCCTTCACCCTGTTAGTGTCACACTGCATTTCCTCTCCGGCCTCAACCAGAGCGACTGGCCACAATCGGCCCGGTTCAGGTTTCTCTCAAACGGCAAAGGGCTTCAAAGTCAATAAGTGCTTTTTTGATTTTTATTGACCCAAAGACTCGGCTCCCCCCTCTCTGTCTGCCCAAACGCCACTCGCCCCCGCATTTCTTTAAGGGGAATAAATTACAGTAAGGAGGGCGATTGTGCCGAGGTTTGAAAGTGCTGTTGTCTTGCTGATTGCACCTGCAACTCATTTAACAAGGTGTTCAAAAATGTCCGGAGTTCAGGGCCTCAGAGCATCCCCGAATGTCTAAGACTGAGAGGGTGAATTCTTCAAGGTGTGGATGTTTATTGAGACGTTAAAATTTATTGAAAAAGGCTTCGCAACGCTGCATAAAACAACGCTGTGTAAAGCAAAAGTAAAGTCAACATTTACTTTTAGTTTTACATTGGACATGAACAGCTGTCCCCTGGGGAAAAGTGTAGATTTAATAATGAATGAAATGAATGAAATGAATGAGTGAGTGAAAGAATGGTTAGCACTGTCGCCTCACAGCAAGAGGGTCGCAGGTTTGCATCCGGCTTGGGACTCTTCTATGTGGAGTTTGCATGTTCTCCCCGTGTTAGCGTGGGTTTTCTCCGGGTTCTCCGGCTTCCTCCCACAGTCCAAAGACAGGCAGGTTAATTGACTCCTAGGTGTGGATGTGAGTGTGGATGGTTGTCCGTCTCTATGTGCCCTGTGATGGACTGGCGACCTGATGGACTGGCGACCTGATGGACTGGCGACTGGTCCAGGGTGAACCTCGCCTTCGCCCAGTGCCGGCTGGGATCGGCTTTTTACTACATATATCTGTGAGGGCTGCACTCACTTTACAGATTAAGATTTTACATTCAGCGAAAGAAGGGCTCATAAAATATTACTTTTGACTTGTAAAAGTCTTTTGTCTCAAAAAGATCAACTTTTCAGGAACTCTGTAAAAGTTTTGGTTTGATGATGACACACTGACTTTCTGAGGGTTTCAGAAAATTGAATCAATCTGTATGAAACTCTCTTTTAACTTCCCTTCTCGCCTTTCTTTACTTTTTCAGCTGATCTGAAACTTTCTTCACTTTAAGTCCTGTTACTTTTGATAATAGTGCTTTAGTGCTGATCCATGATTGCTTCAATACACACAAGAACAGAATATGAATATTTCTAATAATATTTGTATAATAATATACTAAACTAATATACTATAATATTTATTTGTAGTGATTCTGTTAGACTCACAAGAATAAACTGCTGATGTATCATCCTCATTATTGTTAAGACACACAAAAGGCACAAATTATTTGATTGTATTGAATTTGATTGCAAATGAATACCACTTTAAATAGCTTTTTTCAAGGTCTTTTTTAAGGTTTTATTTATTTTTGCAAGGACAGATTCAGACCTCCCTCTCTGGGGTAGAGTGAGAAATGTCTAAATTATTATTTATGTACACTTTTTGGGACTCTTGTCCTCTCTTAATTATCTATATATGCAATGACCTGTAGAAAAACAGTGTTTGTTTCACTGTGTGAGCTGATGTTCTATATATTTCAATTGGGGCTGTCAATCATTTAAAATATTTAATGGGGATTAATTGCAGATTAAGCACATATTTTTTAACTGTTCAAAATTAACCTTAAAGGGAGATTTTTCAGGTAATGTAATTAATACTCATATCAACATAGAACTGGCTTTATGCAAGAGTATGTATATATTTATTACTGGAAATTAATTAACAACACAAAACAATGACAAATATTGTCCAGAAACTGTTATTAAGCCTCCTTTGCAACAAGCTAGCATGACATGGTTTGTACCAATGGGTTCCTTAGGTTTTCTGGTTTCATACGATCGATTTTCACTCGAACTTTAAAACTGAGTCTGCTACATTTTAAAAATCAGACGTTCTGTTAATGTGTTAAAGAAATAAGGGATTTTTGTTTGACAGGCCTAATTTCAGTTGTAAATATAAGCAATAAAATGTATCCAGGAAATTACTCCTCAGTCAAGAAATTATCTGACACCTTATCCCTTATAAAACAGCAAATTGTCATTTTCAAAGAAAGAAGATATACTATGTTCATTAGTGAGCTTTAGGTGTGCTGGCAGGCCAGTTTTGTTACCTTCAGACAGCGACAGGCTAGCTGTTTCCCTCTGTTTCTAGTCTCTATGCTAAGCTAAGCTAACTGGCTGTAGCTTCATATTTACTGCACAGACATGAGAATGTTATCTCTCCGCCAGAAAACAAAGGAGCATATTTACCACTATGTCGAGCTTTTGCTTTATGAGAATCTTAATTATCCTGTAATGACCACTTGTGGCCACAGAGGCTGCTGAAAAGTTATGAGGCCTATAGCCTAAACTGACACACAACAAATATGAAAATATGTGAGAGTTGATGATGCATGAAATCAAATAATTGTGGCATTAAATAGTTTGCACCTATGAAGTTTTATTTCAAGTTTCAGAGTGTCTCCCTGCGGGTGGAAAGGTGGAGAAAGAACAGACGATCTGTAGGTAATCACCCGCCCAATGACCGCCTGTGATCTTTTTGGGGAAATCGACTCACTAATGGCTCGCCTTGTGTCCTGTGTCATTTCCTTTTGATGTGATCGGCCAGTGATGATCAGTGATCTGGCTGCGTGTAGTAAAGAGCTCTCAGCAGGCACTTTTAATTACCGGGGGGACTGATTTTGGCTGCGGAGCCCAACTCGTCTGGTTTTTATTTCCAACTGCAGACTGACTGTAAAACAACACTACCAGCGCTGTCACCCAAAACCAAAGCTGCTCATGTACAAAAGCAGCCCGCGCCCTGATTATCATTCTGTGTCGGGCATGTGAGCGACAGTTGCTCTGTTTTTACTTACAACCCCCTCCCTCCTTCCCTCCTTCCTCCTCCTCCTCCTCTTCTCTCTTTCCTTTAAGTATCTTTCTGCACACATAAAAAAAAAAAAAAAAAAAAAAACTGATGTCAAGTGCACACGCTACATGCTTTATCTCAGACAAATCAGAGCCAGGTGTGTCCGTACGAGAGAGTTCATATTAGAGCGATATTGCAAACATCTGCATGTTCTGCGTGTCCTCATCATTTAGATCCCTGTGTGACAGTAAAAGGCTGCAGAGAGGAGAAGAGGGGAACACCCGCTAAAAAGTACAGTATCTCTGCTCGGTTTGTTCTGCTGCCAAAAGGCCTGACTGATGGGGCACACACACACACACACACACACACACACACACACATTCCTGTAAATGCACCTACACACACACACACACACATGCATGCATGCACACACAAATGTCAAATTTTCACCACTGGTATCACCCTCACACACCCCTTACTGTTACTGGTACTGCTCAGCCAACAGCGTCCCCTTGGTCTTAACTCTTTGGCGTTTCCCAGGTGCTGAGGTATGCTACTGGTTGCATTGTGGGAAATATAGAGCTTCATATACAAGATCTAAGAGTCAGGATATCTCAGACCTGTTTTTTTTTAGCTCTTTGGATGCTAATGGTTGGTCCACCACTTTAGTCCAAACTAAAATGTCTTGACAGCTATTAGAGGATGTTCTTTTGAATTCATGGTCCCCAAAGGATGAATCCTTGTGACTTTGGTGATCCTCTGACTTTTCCTCCAGCGCCACGACTCACTGGCTTTTAGTGAAACATCTCAGCAACTACAGAGAGGCGAAGTCCCGCCCCTTCCGGTGGACCTCATGGCTCCTTATTTTGGAAAAAGTATGAACAGAGAGACAAATAATTATTGGATCCTGTTTGAATTGTGCCATGAATCACTCATATGATGTTTGGCTATTTAAAAGATGATTTTGTAAGTCAAGAAAGTCTCAGTTTTGTGTCAAACCTCTCAGTGAACTACATCTCTAGCCACACACAAATGAAACGTTATCAGCCGGGAAGAGGAAGAATGAGTGAGACCCGTTACTGTGAGGAAAAACACAGATATCGTAGCTTCAGAGAGCAAGACGTCACTTGCACCACTTTTGGATCTGTACAAGTCATTTTGCGTGCAGCACCTTTGTTGTCTTTGCCATGTTATGTGTACACGATGTAGTCTGTACTGACTGCGATGGAAATGCATCTGTGTGAATATGACCTAAACTGTTGTTGAGTTATTTTAAACATACATTTAAAACGACTTTTGTTACATGTTTTCTGTGCTTATGTTGCATTGTTTCCATACTCCTTTACTTTCCTTTTGACTCTTCCTGTCTTTCACTCTTCCTGTGAATCAGAAGAAGGAGTGGTATCAGGACTTTTCCAATCTCTATAAAACTTTACCATCATGAGGTGTTGTGGATAATGTGCGTCTTTGAGATATTAAAAGAATGCGGTTCTGCTCCAGCTGCCCTCTCATGAAACATTCAGCCGAGGCCACAATCTGTAAGAGACCAGAGAGATCAAGCATGGGAACGAAACCAGAGGATTTTGTTCAAAGTGCAGCAACACTACATGTGTAACCAAAGTGCATGTGTTCAGATAGAGATAGAGAGGCTACAGCGAAGGGAAATGAGAGACAGGAAAGGACAAATATGAGGCTTCGGATGGGGAATTATTGTGAGTTTTAACAAGTGAAATTTAATTCCTTTCTTTGAACTCACAGAGAAAAAGTTCAGGTATTACTGTCCAAACATATAATACTCTTGATTAACACGCTGTGGAGGCTGGTAAAGATGTTGGTTATTTTTTGTTGAAACAAAACTCCTCATAAATTAATGCAAACACTGTGAGACAAAACCATCTGAAGTAGCACTAATGATCGTCTCCTAAACCTAGAAAGTAGTGGAGCCTTCATATGTTTAGCAAAAAGGCTGTAGAAAAATAAATAAATAAAATGCATGGTAAATATTGCTTGGCTTCAGCATTACATGGAAATTCTGCTCAATCAAATAAACTGGCAAAGAGGAAGACACATTTCCACTGTTTCATTTTATTTGTTTTAAGGTCCTCATCAGTTCGATCCAGGTGCAAACTAACTGGATTTTCACTTTATTGTGAGTTAATTAAATACACTTTTACACATGCCAACTTGCTGGCTAAGATTAACTGTTTAACCAAATTAATCTATTCTTATGAACTTTCATATGTAATTAATTAATTAATGACAATTACAAATTAAAATTTGTCCCAAAATGCTGCAGCGCAAAGACAGACATGGGGGGAAGTCCTCACAGCTGATACAGCTGAGACAGTCTGTGTGTGTCACTGACATTGATATTTGATTTAATATCGCCACAACAAAGATCCAAATCCAAACCCTGAGTGGGCTCCGAGTGACATTCAAGAAGACGCTGTTTGTCGACAGCACTGACCCATAGAGGAGACTCACCTATCTCATCTCTTCCTCCTCCTCCTCCTCCTCCTCCATCACTTTGCTTCCTCAGTCAACTGTGTAATCCCTCCTCTCATCTGAGTCGGCATCCGTCAGCACACAGGCAGAGTGATCTCTGAACTCTCTTAATCCTGTCGAATTAAATGTGCAGAAAGTGAAAGTACTACAGCAAAGAGTAGCTCAGAACATGAATACCAGATGCCACAGATGTACAGTTTTTTGTTTAATTGTTAATTTTAAAATTTTTACATCAGACTTTTTGCCAATATTTGGACTAAGTACGACTGAATTTACAATCTTCTAAATCCCAGCCTACTTTTACATTTAGACAGGTGCTTCTATTATTTTGTCCACCCTATTTATATCAATGAGGGTTGGAAACCTCTCTGTTCAACAGAATCACAAGCTACATCCTCCAGAGTACTCCTAAAAAGCTGGATCGACGCCTGAATGAAGATGGACTGATGTGTTATGGTGCCTTCATATGGGGTGGTGTTTACCATGTTCATGAGAAAAGTCCATATGAACGCCCCCGTCTTGTATTCACGACATTGTAAGTGGAAAGTTTCAAAAGCTCAGAGTTCACTAGTTGTGATGTGTTTGTTGACGTTGTCAAAAATGGCAGAGGCCATGGAAGTGTATTGTTCAGTGCATAATAAGTTGTAATTTTAGTTGTATATTGTTTTTCCTCATAACTTTATTATTCTATTATATTCTCAATGACCTCATCTTTCTCCTCTGTCATTATGCCTTTACATTTCTTGCATTATGTTACCCACTTGATAGCTTGTTAAACTGTTATCCTCTGTGGCTTCTAGACTCAGACAGTAACGTTAATATTGCCGTTGCTTAGCAGCAGCAGTGGTCTCATCACTTGAACGCAACACGCATCATGTTCACGACTCTCAAAGTTCATTTGAAGGCACCATTAGGCTGCATTAGTGTTAGCTAGGTGTAGCAACTAAACTGACAGGTCAGTTACTTTTATTGACCTGAGTCCAAATCTGAAAAGGAGCCCTGCAAAGACAATAAACCAGCCACAATATTAAGATGATTTGACAAAGAGCAAAAGATTTTTCTGTTCTTTCCACAGCATTTTAATAACTATATTTCAACATGTTAAATGTTTGTGCTGTCAAAACAATAATTAAATGTTGTAAATATCTGCAAAGATTTATACTTGTCTTAATTACATTTAGCTCAGTTCTAGACACTAAAAAAATCAAAGCCTGCCTGGAACCTGAAGAAGGCAAAACTTGAAAAGAGCAAAACAGCAGCAAAGAAGACAAGTGAGAAGTCACAAAAGTTGACTCAACAAACAGAGTAATGAGTCACCTCCGCCGTATGTCAGGCAGAGGACTTTGAGCGTGCCGCCATCCGACTCCACAGAGGATCTCCGCTCTGACAGATTGTATTAGAGCAAACACTGAGGTCAACATGGCAACAGATCACCTGTACCTGCAGCTAGAAGCACACGGAGACGACAGGCGTGGAATTATGTCTGGTATTACATCTTGTAAATACTTCAGGAGAAAGTTTTCTTTCTTTCTTCTCTGACTGTTTTGAGATTTCTTGGACACACGTTAGTTGTTGTAAACTATCGCCCCTTTCTGAATGCCGCACCGCAGGGACCAGGGTCTAAATTAAGTTCATTTTCTGGGGACTGTTTACTCCCCAAAAAACACTGGAGGGTAGTACTTTTTGAAAGGGCAGGAACTTTCTGCTATGGAAATACAGACAGCAGAGGGCTGAAGGAACCTTTTAATTCCTTGAAAAGCAGTCCTGGGACTAAAATCACCAGGAACATCTTGGTGGAAACGGGGCTTATCTTATTCCAGATCTCCTCCTTCTTTTCCTCTTAACTGCACTCTGGACATGTGTGAAACATTTAACATCACAGAAAAGCTCAGCAAGAAAACAGAAAAACATGAGCTCCCAGTTATCCACCCCCTCCACCCCCTCTGATAACAACCGTTGAATCCTGCACTCGATTTACACCCGGCTTTGTTCCCCTGCAAATATTTTTTCTCCATCTCACAGCAAATCTGCCACAGTGAGACACAGTGCAGAAACGCCTCTGGACGCCACTATAGAGACGGGACATTCCGGTCTTTTGTCCTCCGCTGGCTGTTGGGAGCAGCTGCTTCGAGCCGACCGCCCCTTTTTTATATCTCACCTTGTTGTTTTTTTGGGGGGGTGATAGAGAGCATCACATTCCTTCCCCTCGCCTACCCTCTTGATTGCCGCCCTTTTCTAAGGGGACGTGTACGTTGTTTAATGTCCACAACCCACGGAGACAATGCCCCACTTGACCTTTGACCCCGGTGAGGAAAAGGCAGGCTTATCCTGATGTTGAGATCCTCCACTGCCATTGTCTGTGGGCTAGAGGACCCAATGTGACTTTAGACTAGATGGGGGGGGGTCAGTCACTACATCTGCACACCAATTTGCTTGTCACATATTGTCCCCCACAGAAACACAGCCCACCCAGGGAAGATGGTGCTCTTTCCACTTGTCTGCTGACCTTGTTTTCACCCTACAAACTGTCACTCACCCTGCATCCCTTTAACACCAGAGAGGAAAACTAAACAGCTCCTGACCGCTTGTTTACATGGATCAAGAGCAGGTCCAGGTGCACTGTACCTTTAACAACTAAAGGTCAACAACAGCAGTCTACACTTTCAGACACTTTTAGACGTCTGGAAAAAGGCAAAGATAACAGACCCACTGAAAGGGCGCTTGACATTTTGGGAGGTATCCTTATCCATTTTCTTGCGAAGAGTTAGATGAGAAGATGGATACCACTCTCGTGTCTGTACGATAAAGATAACGCTTCAGCCTGTAGCTGGTTAGCTTAGCTTAGCATAAAGACTGAAAACACGGAAACAGCTTGCTGTTGCAGGTAACAAAGTCCACCGACTAGCAGCTCTGCAGTTTATTAGTTAACACATTATATCGCTCCAAAAGAAGTTTAAAAATCACAAGACAAGATTTTATTTGCAAATACATGCTTTAGTTTTTTTTTTTAAACACTTGTTTTTACAATTTTTTGGATGAGTTAAACAGGGCTGCACGGTGGTGTAGTGGTTAGCGCTGTCGCCTCACAGCAAGAGGGTCGCAGGTTCGATTCCAGCTTGCGGCTCTTCTGTGTGGAGTTTGCATGTTCTCCCCGCGTAAGCGTGGGTTTTCTCCGGGTACTCCGGCTTCCTCCCACAGTCCAAAGACATGCTGTTTAGTGTTAGTGCTGTTTTGTTAATTGATGACTCTAAATTGCCCGTAGGTGTGAATGTGAGCGTGAATGGTTGTCTGTCTCTATGTTGTCTGTCTCTATGTGCCCTGCGATGGACTGGCGACCTGTCCAGGGTGAACCCTGCCTTCGCCCAATGCCAGCTGGGATCGGCTCCAGCCCCCCCGCGACCCCTAACGGGATAAGCGGGATAAGCGGTTGACGATGGATGGATGGATGGGCTCAGTCTTAAAGCTAGATGCTGGTATCATATGAAACTAGATGGACCTAAGGAATCACGCTCAAAAAACAAACAAACAAACAAACAAACAAAAAAACTGGCATGACCATTTTCACAAGGGTCCCTTGACCTCTGATCTCAAGACATGTGAATGAAAATGGGTTTTATGGGTACCCAAAAGTCTCCCCTTTACAGACATGCATAGGACAAAAAACAGTGCTTTTCACATACAAAATGAAAGTGTTATTTCCTCCTATTCTAAAATAGTGTTTGAATATTTCTGTATACTGGGCCCTTAAACATAAATGCATAAATTGGGTCTCACTGTAAAGCTGAGACTCTTGTGGATCCAATGAGCCAAACTGTATTCATGGGGATGATGTTAGTCCCCATAGGAGCCATTTCATTGTAGTGAGACCATTTTTTGAAACTTGATGACTCTATTAAATGACCTGTGGTGACCTGTAGGATAATCACAGCCTCGTGAAACTTTACAGCTACAAACTAGAGACGTGGAGCCTTCAGAGGACGGATGGCTTTCCTAGCTAGATTAACAATAAGGGGGATTCTGAGCAGTTTTGGGAACAAAAGTGCTCGCCATCCAATCGCCAAAAAATCTCCAAATGTCAAAAGTTTTTGATACCAAATCACAGCATGACTTTTTCTATGTGTTCTTCAAGGTCGTGGTGTCTTAATGTGGTATTTTGGAGGCATTATTGATAATTCTTTATCAATTCCTGAGAGGTAAAAATGGTTACATAGCAATTGCACCAAATCTGTGCAACAAATGGTATCAACCCAAAAATTGCTGCAACAACTTATGAGACACAATAGAGCATGAGGATGACCATCGTGATAATGTTCTAATGTCCCTTATCGATTGTTCACAATTTATTGTAATGACTTTATTTATCTCTGGCGACTAGAACAACTTGACACAGTGCTGAGCTGCATCTCAAATTGATCTTCAAGTTTTCAGATGATGTTGACCACTTCTATGTGATATCTACTGCTGACCTGCTATCTAGCGGTACAATGACAAAAAAAGTAAAAGTACTAGTAAATTTCACAGTTCAACAATATTTTAAGTTCAAGACATTTTATTTTGCATGTTACTCTACACATCTTACAGTTCATACAGTTTAAAACAATAGATTCATTTGGCTAAACATTTTTTTCTGGTTATTTTACTACATTTTCAACTGTAATATGGTTTGATGCAGGAAAAGAGACATGTTACTGACAGTCAGTATCAATCAGTATAATATATTATTTTCAGATTCCAGTAAATAATTGAAAAAAATATATAAAAGAGGCTAAAATATGATGCTAATATTTTAAACAACAGTATAGCCTAAAAAGAGTTCACCAACCAAAGACAATGTTTTTTTGGTTTGATGAATAATTATTTACTATGTATATACAGTATAAAACAAAAACTGATAATACTACAGTATTTCACAGCCATTACCCATATGTGTTTATTTGAACCTGAACATCCAGATGTGTGACAATAAAAAATAACTTACTAGAACATAAATTATTATTTCCAAATATTTACATATGGTACCTTCGAACATCAGTGCATCGCAGATAAAAATTGTGTATCTCCTCAACGAAAAAGTAAACTGGTGAGAAACCCTGTGTTGTTTTTGGTGGAAATGTACTGATGGTGGTTCAATCTGAAAATAATAATAATAATAATAATAATAATAATAATAAGGACTTCACATTCCCTCCAGCACTTTCCCTGAGTCATAGGCCATGTCAAGTGCTGAAAATCTGCTTTTTAATCCTGGCACTCAGACATCCATTATGGGGGAAAAATGTGTATCTGAAGTTTATCGTTTAACTATTTTTTGATCATTAGAACCTAGAAGTGAATTTGGACATTAAGTTATCAAGGACGATTACATTGTTGGACTGCCAGACTGCTTTGATGGTAGGGAGTCTTCATAGTTTTTATGCTTTCAGTTGTATAATCTGCTTTACATTGTACCTGGATTTGTTTTTACTGCAGGTTTCTTTTGAATATGAACTAGAATCTCTCGTTAATATCACATATATTAAATGTTCATATTCATGTAACTCTTCATGACAGTCAAACATAGTGCTTGTGTCCCAAGGGCCAAACAGTGGGTGGTAAAGGGATATAAAGTAAAACAAAATGTTTTATTTTTGCACTGGCAATACGATTAAAAGATACAACTTTCTTAAATAGGGGATATTAAATGTCTGCTTTTAAAGAAATGGTTCAATATTTTTGGAAATGATTTACTTTCTTGCAGAGTTAGATGAAAAGATCAATATCACTCGTGTCTTTGTGCTGTAAATACAAAGCTGCAGTCGAGAGTCGTTAGCTTAGCTTAGCATAAAGACTAGAAACGGGGAAATGGCAGGTCTGGCTGACTCCAAGGGTAACAAAATCTGCCCCTCTAAAGCTCACTAATTAAGACATTATATCTTGTTTGTTTAGTGTTTGAAACCAAACTTTAAAAATTACTGTTTGTGCAGGTTTTGCCAGGACAGCTGTCTCCTCCGTTTCCAGTCTTTATGCTAAGCTAAGCTAACCAGCTGCTAGCTGTAGCTTCATATTTACCGTACAGACAAGCGAGTGGCATCAATCTTCTCATCTAACTCTCTGCAAGAAAGTGAATAAGTGTATATTCAGTCTTGTGAAGGGCTCATTGCATGGGTAGAATATCGTCTCAAAAATGGTACAAAATGCAAAATGCTTCAAAAATGATGTGATTACCACAAAGACCCAGCAGTGCTTCAACTCCGTTGTCTTCAAAGTGAATAAGTGGATTTGCCAAAATGTTGAACTGTTCTTATAAACCTTTTCTTGATTTGATGACACAGAAGATATAGAGTTTTCAACAAGTTTATCTTATCATATATCCATGAATATGCTGTCACTTGGTGTTGAAGTGGTCAGAACATACAGAAAAAAAGCTAATATAACTAATATTTGAGGTATTGTGACACTGTTTGGTGCATGGGTAGGAGAAGCATTGCGACTTTTTTCTTGCCAAAGAAACTGAGCAGGTTTTTTTTTATTTCAGGTGCAGCCGTCTCACCATACACACTGTGAAGCGGCTGGATTCCCAGTAACCATTCAGCCTTGATGAACATGGAGGCGATCACAGTGAAGCACGACACCTGCCAGATCTACTACCTGCAGCCACAAGACTCAACCACCATGTCCTCATACTGTTTGTAGACCACATTGTTTCCTGAGTCGATGTAGAGGATGCTGATGGGGCTGAGTTTGGATGGGGCGCAACAGCTGGGCGGCATGTTGCTGGGGTTCATTGAATTCATCAGAGTCTGGATGATGGCGTGGTTGGTGGGCTCCAGGTGGGAGCGCAGGGGGAAGTCACATACCCCCTCACAGTGGTATGCTTCATAATCCAGCGGGGCAATGATCCAATCATCCCAGCCCAGATCTCTGAAGTTGACATGCAGCGGCTTCTTGCTGCACCTGGATTTGGACTTCTTGCCGTGTCTCTTCCCATGGCGGGTTTTGGATGCAGCTGTCCTCCTTCTCCTGCTGGCTTTGGCACCAGGACCCCTCTCCTTGGCCTTCCTCTCCAGACCCAGCAACGCTCTCCCCTCTCTCCTTTCGCTGAAGAGGGTCTGCCGTTTCTTAGACCTGGTGAACACCACTAAGATGGCTTTCTTCTGCTGAGGCCTGCCGTGCCTGTGCAAGCCCAGCAGGTGCAGGTCCAGCTCCCTTTCTGGGTTGTCCAGCATGGCCCTGAGCTCCAGACAGAAGTGCTCCCCCTGGCTCAGGTGCTGCTGCTCTTTGAATATTTCCCACACGTCCAACACCTCCCACTTTGGCCTCTGGGAATCCTGCAGGTCCAGTGTTTTGGAGTTGAGTAGCTGCCGGTCGTGGCAGGAGAGGAGCTGGATGTCGACGGGTTCTGTTTCCGATATCCTGAAATTCCCAGACACTTTGGTGTATATCCTGAGCTCGGCTCCCAGCACCTCCGCCTTTTTGGATAGCGTTGAGACGTCGAACAGATACTGCTGTCTCCTCAGAGGGGAAAGTGGGAGGTCATCTGTGGAAAACATTAAAGTAGCAGGGTCAGATGCATTCTCACGGGGACGATGTGCATACTGCAGAGATGTGGAATCTGACAGGAAAAATACCACTATTGGCTGCACTGAATTAATCTGGGAGACAAGGTATGAGTCATGGGTGTTCGATCAATCCTACCTACATGTACATGTGCACACACTTGTGTTTCCATCACTTGAGAGGACATTACATTGACTTACATTCATTTCCATAACAGCTACTTGCCTTAAACTTAAACTTTCACCCTAAAATTTAATGATTTATGTTATGGCTAGTCTATGGCGAGTCCCCACAATGTGGCAATACAACAGACTGATGTCCCCACAATGAGTAATGCACACACAGAGGACATTACATTGACTTACATTCATTTGCTGGAGACTTACCCTGACCATGACTGTAACCATAACCACTACTTGCCCACACCTTACCCTTACCTTAAACCAAGTTTTCACCATAAAACTGAATGATTTAAGTTATGGGGCCTTGTATTTTGGAAGGTGAGTCCCCACAATGTGACTATGTGAAGAGACTGATGTCCCCACAACGAGTAATAACCTACACGCCCCCCCACACACATACACTCACATACTGTATACAGTAAAGGTCCACATACCTTGTCCACTGTCCACAAAACTTGCAATAGTGTTTGCTGCTTTAGAGGAGCGAAAGAAACTGGCGTTGAGTCCCAGTCTCTCCGCCGTGGAGAAGGTCTTGTAAATAGACAGCATGTAGTCATGCGGCTCCACTGAGTCTTTAGACGCTTTATTGCTCCTGTCGATGGACGGCGGCGCGTAAAACTCCTTGAAATACTTCGAGGCTTCTTGTCCATCGAAAATCCTCGACACTTTGCTGCTCTTCGGGGCAGATGGAGGGAAAATAGCGAGAGTGTGAGAACAGGGGATTTCCCAAACAAACAGCAGAGCCCCGCAGAGGACAGCCAACTGATACGGATCCATCCTTTGGTCTCGTCCTGAATCAGAGCCGGAGCCTGAGCTGTGGCCGGGGAGGAGGGGAGGGGACCACGGGCCAAGCCGGAGCTGGACTCTGCATCCACTCCGCAGCAAGTGGCTGCTCCGCAAAGTGCGCACAGCTCCGGAGGACAGGCGGTGCAAAGTCAAAAAAAGGGGGCGAGAACACGCCCACATTGTACTGTTATTGTTGAGGCTAAATGGAGGGCACAAATTAAGGCTGTAAAAGTAATTGTTCCTCTGTCGGCCGTCACCTCCCTCCCGGGGAGGCAGATGTCCGCTCAAAGGACGCTCCAAGACTTCTGGTGCGTTTGCGGACGCACACAAAACTCTACAAAACCAAAATGGCTTTTTTTAATGTCTCAGTTTTAGCATCAGGAAGCAAGCAGGACTTGAAACATCACTTCAACTGTCTCAGTGGATCATGAATTTCGGATTTACCACGGAGTCTCCCGCCCTCTAGTGACGCGCACACATATCGCACAAGAGGACGCACTCAGCCAATCAGCTTCCTTCAGCACCATGGACAGAGTCCTCTCTCAGTTCTGGATTAAGGCTGTTAGATTAAAGCAGCAGTAGGCAGAATATCTTTAGCATCACTGGGCAAAAAATACATAACATTCTTTCAGCATTTTGCAATTTAAGTGTTGTGAGAGAAAACTAGACTTCTGCACCTCCTCATTGCTCTGTCTTCAGGCTTTAAAAAAGTCTAGCTGTGACGGGAGACTTTGGCCAATCACAGGTCATTTCAGAGAGAGAGAGTGTTCCTATTGGCTGTTCATTCAGTGGAGGCAGCTGTCAATCACTCTGAACTCCGATCAAACAGTCAAACTAGGCAGTGCTGATCAAATATGAATCAACATTCCTTTACTGTAATGCCTATTTCTCTCCTCAGATTTTCAGAAACATCTTGTACTGTACTCTAAAGGTTGCTGAACTGATCACAACATGGCGGTCACATCATAAATTTTCTCATTTTACAGCTGAAAGAGTGAAAATACAGACTGGGTGAGCGGAGGGGAGGTGAACGGGTCCAACCAAAACAAGACTTTTGTCTCTGTTTATGTCCCGTGTTCACAATGTTTAGTGTCATTTTCACTGTGCAAACATAGTAGAGAACATGTGTACACATTACTCTTCTACCGTATATCTTCACATAGCAAATAGTTGTTCACGGCTATATTAATGCTCTGAATATCATAATGAGAACCTACAAAGATATTTGGGAAATGCAATTATTGGCTTTCTTGCTGACATTTTGATGAGAAGCACTGCTAAATCAAGTCATATCTTGTTTTTTATTTAGTACAAGACTGTTGTGCACAGCTGTAATCATTATTAGAATTATAAATGATTATAAATCATGGTGTATCCTGACCGACTTTACTGTCTTTCAGAGGCTGTAGCAGGTTAAGCTATTTTCGCCTGTTCTACAGTGGTTTCCTGCATACTTCTTGAATTACATAAATTGGGTTTCACTGTAAAACTGAGACTCTTGTAGATCCAATGAGCCCAACTGTAATCATGTGTGATGATGTTAGTCCCCATAGTAGACATTACATATAGCGAGACCAGTTTTGGAAATTAGACCTCACTGTATAAAGTGACCTGTGGTGACCTCTAGGATAATCACAGCCTCATGAAACTTTACAGCCACAAACTAGAGACCTGGAGCATTCAGAGGATGGATGGCTTTACTAGCTAGATTAACAATAAGAGGGTTTCTGAGCAGTTTCTAAAATTTGCAGTTCTTGCATAAATCTCAAAATGTCAAAAATGTTGATATCAAATCACAGCATGGCTTTTTCTATGTTGTTCCTCAAGGTCTTGGTGTCTTAATGTGGGATTTTGGAGGGATTATTGATCATTTTTATCAATTTGTAAAAACTGGTCACAATTATTTCCAAATCTGTGTTACAAATACTTTTAACCCAAAAACTGCTGCAACAACTTATGAATAATAGAGCATGGGGATGGAAATCATATATTTCTATTATAATGTTCTTAACCTTTATACAGTTTTACAGTTTATTTTAATTAGATCAGAACAACTTGATACACACAGTCCTGAGTTGCATCTCTAATTAATCTTCAGGTTTCCAGCGTTCAGATAGTGTTCACCACTTCCATGAGACAGCTACTGCTGACCTGCTATATCCCCCTAAAGACCCCCTGTACCCCCCTAAAAAGACAAAAACAGGTTGACTGTGGGTCTCAGAGGGTTAGATTTTAGTGTCTTGTTTTGTGGACAGTGTTAATGATTTTTCTCTTCTGAATGAGTTCATTAAAATACAAAAAAATTAAATTAAATAAAATTAAATTTTAAAAAAATGTTGGCGATGAGTGAATAACTTTCAAAACAAATTTCACCACCAGTACCAGGTCATCTTTGTCTCCTCATCTCCTTCCTCGTCTTTTCTTCTTGTCAAGCACGACTGTCGGTTTGAGCTAAAGATAAAGTCATTATGTCATTATGGTTTTAAAATAAAGGGCTGTCGGGCTCTGCTGTTGTTCTTACAGTCCTAACATTTCTTTGAGTAATTAGCTTTTCTAACCCAGAGACACCTGTGAGCAAACGTGAGGTGATGTAAGTTAAAGTACTACAACTACTACACACCTGCTTCTATGAAATACTTTGTAAATAATTACAGTTGCACACCTTTTTAAACAGTAATGTCTGTCTGCCACTTGAGGCCGCTAATGTTGCACAGTTGTCCTCCCACTATCCACATCAGATGTCTGTCTCTCCCTGTTTGCCTCCTGATGTGTTTTTGTTTTATGAGCCAGCCTGACTATGCGTCACACATAAGCAGTTACACAACTCTGTGAGCCTGTAATGGCCATTACACACCAAAAAATAAGTTAGTGGGATAGAAATGGAGAGATTATTTATACCTCAGGGTTTGTTAATGCAGGAAGTGATGCTCTGTAGGGGTGTTGAAGTAAATGAGGATACAAGTGAAAATAGCACAGACAAGACGATGATGAAGACTGGCAGTGGTGATTAACACTGACACTACTGTAATAGTCTCATCTCTGTCTGTCCAGCAATCTATAACCAACACAGTTGGACATTATGTCATTGCTGGCGGTGATGATTAACACCGACTGCTGGGAAAAAGGGAAATTATTTATTTTCACTGTGAGTAACACAATGACAGTATGTCCAACTGTTTTGGTTATAAATTTAATTCCCTTTCTGTAATAAAACATCTAAAAGCAATTTAACCTCTCAGATGGGGGACAAAATCTTACCAAATAGGGGTCCGTGGTCTACTTTGTGTCCGTTTAGGGGTCCTTGAGCAGTGCTAAACACCATATAACCACAGAGTACAGCAAAACAAAAGACAGGAAATGTTGGACTTTTTGTACCATACACTGATTTCAATATATCATTGGTTTATGGTGATATGCTGGACAGACAGAAATCAGACTATTACAGTAGTGTCAGTGTTAATCACCACTGCCAGTCTTCATCATCGTCTTGTCTGTGCTATTTTCACTTGTATCCTCATTTACTTCCACACCCTTACAGAGCATCACTTCCTGTTTTAACAAACCCTGAGGTATTAATAATCTCTCCATTTCTCCAGATGCAGTCAGTGCTCATAACATAAAATCACATTAGGTGGCAAACAAAGAGACAAATATCTGATGAGCAGCTGACATGTTACATGAAGACGGCCTGTAGCTTTGCAGTACGTCAGATATGAAGGTTTTTTTTTTTTTTTTACTGTAATTGTATTTATTTAAAAAGTATTTCATAGAAGCAGGTGTGTAGTAGTAGTACTTTAACTTACATCACCTCACGTTTGCTCACAGGTGTCTCTTAGAAAAGCTAATTACTCAAAGAAATGTTAGGACTGTAAGAACAACAGCAGAGCCCGACAGCCCTTTACTTTAAAACCATAATGACATAATGACTTTATCTTTAGCTCAAGAAGAAAAGACGAGGAAGGAGATGAGGAGAAAAAGATGACCTGGTCCTGGTGGTGAAATTTGTTATTCACTCATCACCTACTTTTTTGTTTTTTGATCGAATCATTCAGAAAAATCATTAACATTGTCCATAAAACAAAAACACACAAAACAAAAGAGATGTTTTTGCCCTTTTTAGGGGGGTAGAGGGTCTCTTGGGGGAGGTAGCAGGTCAAGATGTCATATAGAAGTGAACATCAAATGAAAGCTGAAGATAATTCGAGATGCAGCTCGGCACTGTGGCAAGTTGTTCCGGTCATAAATCAGAAATAAAAATAAAATTGGAGTTAACATAAACTGTGAAAGTGTTTAAGGGTTTAAAACACTATGATAGAAGTCATGCTCTTTATTTTATAAGTTGTTGGAGTTTTTTGGTTGTCCATTGAAACAGATTTGGTGATAATTTTAATCATTTTTTACCACTTGAGAACGGATAAGAATGATCAATTATCA
>CAMQGK010000638.1:2105000-2170000 GCA_947000775.1 Pterois miles
TAGACATTACTCAGGAGGAAATATATGAATTTGAATATATTATAAATAGAGCTTGTAATATTGCATGTGTTTCAGGCGCTCAACGCGTTAGTTACATAACTCCGCATCGAGGCAGCTTTAATGGAGCAACGCGACTCATGATTCAAGGAACCGGTAAGAGATGAATCAGATGGTTATCTTCAGGATTAACTGTGGACGTTAGTGATGAGTCAGCTGTGGGATTTTAAACAGCTCATGACATATAAATATATGCGTTAAAAATGATCAAAAAGTAATCAGAGAATCTAGTTTGTGCTGCAGCTACAATTTACTGAATAGATGAGTTATTGTTATTGTAATTCAAATTGTGGTTTATTTGAAGCTGTGACAAAATTCAACCCCTGATCTAACAGACAGTAGGTTTGCTTTAGCTGTGTGCGTTTAAACCCCTCAGGTTTTGCCCAGGAGAAACAGTTCCAGCTGTTTCCAACAGACAACCAATTTGGCAACCGAGTGTTCCTGGTGTCAGACAGGCTGACGGTCCCGTGTGACGTGGAGAGAGACTCGACACACAGCAACAGGATCACCTGTGTCACCAGGTATTCTGCAGGCCGGCAAGACTCTGATTCACAAAGCGGGGGTCCGGGGACCCCTTGGGGTCCGTGGCGCTCTATCAGCAATAATTTGCTATAAATTATGAAATTGTGCTGCGTCTCTACAGATGGGGACCATTTGTGTCAATAAAACAAGCACATTGTGCCCATTACTCTCACCCACTTTGGGTCAATAGGAACTCTGATATGATGTGACACACAACAGTAATTTGAAGCACTTTAGACCGGTAAATTTAATGATCTGATCTTAAGATCAAATACTTGAAATGGAGGCTATAAATCCTGTCAAGTTGAGTCCAAATGCAGTTTGAATAAAATCACCCTGTTTTTAAAGGTACATGAAAGATATTAACATTCAATAACATTGCAGATTTCCCTACTGTGGGACTAATAAAGGATTATCTCATCTTATCTTAAAGCAGCAGTGGGTCAAAATGGAGCAAATATGATTAAGAGAAGTTATTTTTATAAAACAGTCAGTATATCCTGACAGCAGTGAATGAGACAGGTAATCTGAAAATAATCATGGTCCTCTGTGTCCTCTGGTGCTCCTAACGGCATCTGCAAGATTTCACAGACAGGAGGAAAACAACCAATCAGAGCCGAGCTGGAGCCTGCCGTCTCTGAGCAGCTGTCAATCATTCTGAACACCAATCAAATGGTCAAACTAGGCAGCGCTGATCAAATATCAATCAATATTCTGTTACTGTAGTGCTTTTTTTATAGCAATATTATAAAATGACACTTTTCAGCCTAATAATGACAATATGGTCTCTTAATTTATGTATACTCACTCCTGTTTAGATGAACACGAAGCTGATATCCTGGAGGTGCTGAAGCTCTTCCTCAACAGCTCTCAGTCTCTCTGGTTTAAGCTTTTATAAAGTCAGGGTTGAAAAGTTGCCTGCTTCTCCGTCTTCGACAGTGCGGTCGCATCCCTGGTGAAAGTAAACCTAGCTTTCGCTGTACTGCCTCGTTTTAGCCGTCTTTGCTTTCTTTTGACTCCCTCCCATACTAGACCCTTCATTGGGGTCTGAGTTTTGTCCCAGGCCCTGTCTGGAGTTTGGATTACTCCTTGTCTCTTGTCTCAGAGTATTAAGGCAAATTAGCTAACTGCTGCCACCTAGTGACACAAGTACATTACCGTTAAAGCACAGTCACTTCACAATGGCATGTTATTAATTTTTTAGACCAATTAAGAAAATTGGATAATTTTCCATGGCACCACTTACAGTATCTCACCGCACCCAGGTTGAAAAACACTGCTGTAATGAATATTTCTCATGTAGAAACGTGAGAAACATTTTACTGTTTAGCTGTAAAATGAGAAAGTTTGTGACTCGGCAGCCATGTTGAGATCAGTTTAGGAAACACCAAGCACCGCCCACCAGAGAGAGCAAACGCTCTCATTTTACAGATAAACAGCAAGATGTTTCTCACGTTTCTACATGAGAAATAGTCAGTACAGTAACAGAATATTGATTTCTATTTGATCGGCGCTGCCCACTTTTACTGTTTTATCTGAGTTTGTGAGTGATTGACAGCTGCCTCCATTGAGTGAACAGCCAATAAGAACGCTCTCTGAAATTACCTCTGATTGGCCAAAGTTTCCCATTACAGGCTGGATTCTTGAAATCCTGAACACAGAGATATGAGGAGGTGCAGAAGTCTAGTTTTCTCGAAAACTTTTCTTGAATTATTATTATGGAGTTTTTGCTCAGTGATGCCAAAAATATTCTGACACTTTAACATGATGCAAATTGAAGTGTGTTTCTGTTTATCACTGTGAAACAGGTCTGAAGTATTTGGGGCGAAGGGTTTTAAGATAGAAAAAGCTCCTTTGGTGTCTAAGAGTACAAATGGTAGTAAGCATTACGCTTGATCAGTGTTATGATTAAGAGGGCGTTTTCTTCCCTGTGGTTGGTCCCTGACTTGATTGAGTGTTAATTTATTATAAGTCACTTCATGCGTATATCTCTACGTAATGATTCATTCGTCCATCGCAGAGCCATGCCGCGTGATCGCTACATGGTCCACGTCAGTGTGGACGGCGTTCCCATTCCTGACAGCAGTTTGTGCAGTGGCAGGCACAAAATACACCACTGCAGCTTCTATGTGAGTATGCAGCTAATGCAACACCTTCATTTACAAATGAATTGGGTCAGTTTGTAATGGTCCTTTCCTTCCATTCCTACTTCCTGTAACTTTTATCAGACTGTTTGGTATCGCACGCCTACTATCACTTCTCTGAGTCCGGTCAGTGGTCCCCCAGGTACAGTTCTTTACTCCTATAGCACATGGTGAATTTAGTCCATTCATTCAGCTTTATATTAAACCCACTTCTAAATGGCTGCAGGCAGCTTGCTGACAGTGCGAGGACGGATCTTCACTGATGTGTACGGAAGCAACACAGCCAAGAGCTCTAACGGCATGGAAGTCCGTTTTCTGAGGTATAGAAATAAAACGAAACAGATATGCTTTCAAAATGTTCATATTAGCATTTTGTCTCACCCAAGCATTAAAATATCATTATTTTAAATGAGGGCCGTTTCTGACACATTTATGATGACAGCTGGTCAATATCCTGTACAAGAAGGCAGACTGACTCACTAATGAATGCTAAACAAACATATTGACAGAATAAAAGCAGCTGAAATGAACCGTTTGAAATCTTCTCACATGTATTACGACAACATAACACAGAGTTACTCAAGGAGTTTATTTGTTTGCTTTTTATCAACCAACTTCATGTAAACAGTAAAATGTCATCTTGTAATCAATCAGTGAAATATGCTCTTATTTATTGCAGAGCCTACATTGGAGGGATGCCATGCCAGCTGCTTAAACCGGATTCAGATGACCTGTAAGTAGTTTGTATATCACAGTGCCAAAAATGCAGTGAAAAATGCAAAACATATTGATTAAGTTAAGATATGTCTCATTGCTGAGGAGTCTGTTGTGTGATGAAGTTATGTGAAAGGTGCTAGATTTTACATCCAGAGCACAGAGATGCAAATTGTAAGCACTCTCCTTAAGTGGTACTGTAACACTTATGATTAATCATAGATTAATTGTAATAAAAAAAACACAAATTGTGCAAAAAACAGACAATACCAAGTCCTCAATCAAGGCCTTATTTCCATAGCAACATATTACATATTCTCTGACAGCACTGCCTGTGAAACATATAAAGATAGAGGCTTAGATATATTAAACACATTGAATATTAGTGAATATTAGATTACATGTGGATGAAAATAATCTCCGCTATACATCTCTGCCTAGTTTTATAAGAAAGACGCTCTAAAGGAACTACATGTAACATGATGCCGACTGACTTGACTGTCTTTCAGTGGCTCTCGTGGCTTCAATTTTAGGGCTAGAGTGGAGGTATAGGTATCATGTGAAACTAGAAAACATAAAGAATCGAACCATGTCATGCTACCATGTCAGGGAGGAGGCTACATATGGTAACACTCCAAAGTGGGGATAAATTTTAGTGAGGAAAAACTGGCATGGCCAAAGGGTTACCTTGATCTCTGACCTCAAGATATGTGAATGTAAATGGGTTCTCTGGGTACCCACCGGTCTCCCCTTTACAGACCTGCCCACTTTATGATAATCACATGCAGTTTGAGGTAAAAAGCAATTTTTTTCATGCAGCATGAATCAGTTATTTTCACCTGTAATAAAATGGTGTATTTGAATATTTCTGCATACTTTGAATCCCTAAACAGTCTTGAATTACATGTATTGAGTCTCACTGTAAAGCTGAGACTCTTGTTGATCCAGTGAGCCCAACTGTATTGATGTTGTGATGATGTTAGTCCCCATAGCAACCATTTCAATGTAGCAAGACCAGTTTTGGAAATTAGACCTCACTGTATAAAATGACCTGTGGTGACCTCTAGGATAATCACAGCCTCGTGAAACTTTACAGCCACAAACTAGAGACTCAGAGCATTCAGAGGATGGATGGCTTTCCTAGCTAGACTAACAATAAGAGGGTTTCTGAGCAGTTTCCAGAAGAGATCCAATCGCTGAAAAAAGAAAGGGTCTCCAAATGTCAAACGTTTTTGATACCAAACCACAGCATGTCTTTTTCTGTGGTGTTCCTCAAGGTCTTGGTGTCTCAATGAGGTTTTTTGGAGGGATTATTGATCATTTGTTATCAATTCTTGAGTGGTAAAAATGGTGAAATTTAGCACCAAATCTGTGTTACAAATGGTATGAAGCCAAAATTGCTGCAAGAACTTATGAGACATAATACAGCATGGGGATGGACATCATATACTTCTATCATAATGTTCTAAGCCCTTAAACATTTTTACAATTAATTAATTCACATTTATTTATGATTTATGACTAGAAGTTTCAACTTGACTCACAGTGCTGAGCAGCATCTCAAATTAATCTTCAGGTCCTCAGCTTTCAGATGATGTTCACCACTTCTATGTGATATCTACTGCAAGACCTGCTGTCTCCCCCTAAAGACCCCTGTACCCCCTAAATGAGACAAAACAGGTCTATTGTGGGTCTCAGAGGGTTAATACAGGTGTGTGCAGGAGAGTAAACATTTCTGAAACCACGGTGAAAATGTAGTTCTTGAAAGACCTAATGCCAACAAATATGGCTTGAAGCAGAATATGCTGTTGTAAAAACACGTGAGTTTTAAAATTGATTACATCTTTTTTCAGTAAATTTTGACTTATGGGCTGAAACAGTTGCAGAGAATTATTTCTATTCGATTGTCATAATTTTAATGTCTCTACTGAAATGTCCTGTGTTGAACTATTCAAATATTATAAATATGCACACTAAACTTTTTGCTGGCTGCTTCCCAGAGGAGCATAAAGTGAGCGATGGACATAAATTAAAGTTAGAAAAATTCAACACACAGATTTGTAGAGCAATTTCAAACTTTTTCATGTCAAGATAGAAGAGGTTGTGTCCTGTGCTTTTGCCCTGCACGCTAGTAAATAGTCTACAACTCCATTAAATTCTGTTGATGCTACTAGCACTGCTAGCCACTGGCTGATAGCTGGTTGTTTGGGAACAGACGTTAATGTCCACCACCTGCTGACAGCAGACAGCCCGTGGATGTATTATGAGATAATAAAAGTAATGAATTACAGCCAATACTGTATATTCATTATTACAGCAGGAAGCTGCAGAACCAGATTTGCCATATGAGCGTGCAGGGCGGTGCAGTCCCGTCGGTCTGATGCACATTCATTATGCCGAGGGAAAATTATCCCAAATCAGAGGATAATTTTATTTTTAGGGAAATCAACTTCTCAATATGATTATTTAAATAGTCCTCATTTAAATCATTATGTCCTAAAAGTTGTAAAATTAACTAATAACTGAATCCAGAGTTATTTTCCTCGGCCTAATGAACGTCCACCAGACCCACAGGACTGCACCGCTTGCCGACTACCTGCTTGTCGGTGTTACGGGTGTTACATGTTAAAACATAAAACTCATTTATTTCTTTATCAGTGCCGTGTTATTAATATAAAGTCGGATAACGGACGCTACAAACAGACAGTGAATGCATCTCCTCCATATGGAGTCTCAGCCCAGTGTACACTACTCTGGGGTCAAACCCTCTACACTCACGGGACGACAGCGAGTTGACAGATAAGACAATGAAAACTGAAAAGCAAAAGTGCCTATTTGGCAATATTTCAGATTTAAACCCAACACTATAAGGAGACCATTTTGTTTAATGAGGCCATTGCTGCGAGGAGGACGCCGCGGTCACGGCCGATGCTGTGGACCAGCGCTGGGTGGCAACCTGTAGCCCCGCAGTGAAAGCTGGACCAGAGAGGCCAGACACACCGCCACCTGACAGTAAAGATGAGAGTAAGCGTGGTACACGTATTGACCATCATCTTTTAAAAAAATGTCCGGTGTAATCGGGAACACTGGTGTTGTGGGAAAATTTCCTCACCATTACATCCTAAATTTTCAGATGTCTCTATATACATCCATGGCCATGGATTCATTGGTGCTTTCAATCCAAAGAGACAGCACCACTACCGCAGCACCATTTAGAAATAGCTGTTGTCAAAAAAGCACCAGAGTTTCATGTCTTTGCCTCTATACTCTTTGCTGTCGCCATATTGAGAGCCCTGTGGAGGCAGTAGAAATGCTCCCAGTCTTGTTTTTAGCACCTTTAAGCTGGAATGACACTCAGAGAGCGCAGACCTCCACCCCCTTTCAGCTTGTGTGTATTCTTGTTTATGGTGAGATCAGCTGTACATAGCGGAGCATCGCAAAACACTTCATTCAAACTGGACAGAAAGGAAATAAAACTCACCTATCCTGTCGTCCTGTCGTCCAGTCACCAAGTGTGCTTTGGTTGAACTCAACTCTCATTTCAAAGAGTTTGATGTGAAAATATTCTGACTCTACAGTAAAACTGATATAACACTAAGAAAACACATTGCAATATTATAAGTTTCTCAATTTTTTTCTGAAGATATAACCTACGACTGGATTCTGAGTCTTCTACCTGGGGATACATGACCTGCAAAATGATGGGGACGTATGTCGGTAAGATAGTTTTGCTCACAATAACAGCCACTCTTAACTTTTTTTTTTTTTTTTTAAAGGTCACTTTTGAAACTGTATAAATTGTCGTTTAACAATCATGTTTTATTTCCAACAGGTCATCACAACTTGAGTTACATTCTTGATAATGACTTTGGAAGGTAAGGCAACTCTAATTTCTGTATGTCTTTACATTTTAACGTCAGTTAAAGTGTTTCACTCAACAACAAGTGTATTGCATAAACTGCTGTGAGAATATTAATTAATTTCTTCAAACTCTTTAGGAGTTTACCAGACAAGCGTCTGTTCAGAGTTATGCATATGAATAAGATCGCCATGTTTGAGACCTATGCAGGTACGTTAGACAGTACAGACATGTACGCACAATAAAGTACGTCCTCTGTAGTATTTTTTCCCATTACAGTGAAATGTGTGTTATGTCTCTTGTTTAGAAGTGACAGGAGTCTCCCCATCCACGGGCAGTGTTATGGGCGGGACCCTGTTGACCATCCACGGGCGCTTCTTCGACCAAACCGATCGGCCAGCACGTGTTCTCGTTGGAGGTAATCACACCAAAAACTCAACCAGCCGCAGCCAGTTTCCAATACTGTGACAACTTCTCTGACATTGTTTTCACACAGTACAAAGTGTTGAATAGATGAATGCAGTGCCTTCCAGTCATGCGATGGTGATAATCCTTTTCAACACAAACAGATTATGTGCATACTTTGACACACAGCAGACAAAAGGAAACCACGGCGCTGTCTCACGCTAGAGGAAAGAATCCTGTGAAACCTTAGAGACACAACAGACCATAACCAGACTGTGTTTCATAAGACGCCGTGTCTTTTCACATGTTAAAAGTTACAATACGTGTTTGACTTCAGGTTTCACATGGGGACACGAACACTGGTCTCCTGGGCGAAAGATCCATCTGCCCTGACCTCCTCCCTATGCAGCGCTTGACGCTCTTTTTACTTCTTGGTCCACAATTAGCCGATCCCATCTGGCATTGGGCGAAGGTGGAGTACACCCTGGACAGGTCTCCAGTGACACATAGAGACAGACAACAATTCATGCTCACATTCACACCTACAGGCGAATTTACAGTCATGAATTAACCTGCATGTCTTTGGACTGTGGGAGAAAGCCTGAGAACCCGGAAAAAAACCCACGCTTACACGGGGGGAACATGCAAACTCCACACAGAAGGGTCCCAAACCGGATTCAAGTACGTCATACAACCCCTCTTGAAAACACTCAAACTATCCCTTTAAAAACATTTGAGGTAAACGCCCATTTTAGGGATTTCATGAAAGTTTCATAGCATGCCAACACAGAAGAAAATGAGATTCCCTTTCCACCTCTATCACATTGCACCGTTCACATTAGCTTTTTTTCTTCCTGAATTTTAGTCAGCAGTCAAAGTCTAATAGTGAATTTTTTTTTTTTATTTTTATTTTTATTTTTTTCGAGGTAAAAATGACAAAAATAATTCACTTATTACTTCTTATACCAGTTTGGAAACCACTGAGGCACCATTTGCAAAATGAAGCGTAAATGAAGTGTAACTGTCAAAATTATGAAATAAAAAATATCACAAATAAAGTGATGAAATGAGGAAACTGTAATAATATGTGGTATTGAAACGATGCAGCCAGGGTACACGAGCACATCTGTTTTTATCTTCAGTACATCATAAAGAAATTAGGGCTGTCAAAGTTGACGCGATAATAACGTGTTAACACAAATTTGTTTTAATGCCACTGATTTCTTTAACACAACTTGTGATTTTTAGCTTGTGGTGGGCTCAGTTTTAAAGCTAGACTGAAGATACTGGTATCATATGAGTAGAAAACCAACCATGTCATGGTAACTTATTGAGAAGGAGGCTGTGTAATGCTTCAGCCTAATTTGCGATTAATTGTAATTTAAATTGACAGCCCTAAAAGAAATATATCGCCCTAAAATCTAAATTTAGTCATTTTACACACATCTTGGTGTCAGCTGAAAGACCAGTGAAATGTGTATAAGATAAGATAAGATAAAATGATCCTTTATTAATCCCCGGAGGGAAATTCGGGTGTCATAGCAGCAACGACAGCAGTACAGATGAATACAATAAAAGAAGGTGCAATGAAGGAAATGGCAATAAAATGAATAAGATAAGTAAAATAGTAATAAGTAAAGTGCAGCAGGTGGGTGGGTATTGTATAATATGTATATTGTATATGTATAAAGGTTTCAGTGGTGTTTCAGCTGACACGGAGGTGAGTAGGTTATTGCCACTTTGCTGTGAAGCCTGTGCTGCTGTGTGACGCTGACTTTGCCTTCAGGCCAGCCTTGTGAAATCCAGAGTGTGTCCGACGACACGATCACGTGCAGGACCCCCAAACGCGAGATGAACGGCTACATGTCAGTCCACCCAGGTGAGAGCAAACCGCCTTTTTGTCTGTTCTTCTGCCTTTTATTGCGATAGTAGTATCTGTGTTGTTATCTGAACAAAACATTGAAACCAGTTGGGATCTTGATCACTGGAGGAATTCAAAGCATCTGTCAACAAAAGTTGTCTTGAAGGGGATGATCTCATCGCCACGGTCTTGTCACAGTTCATTAATACTAAAGGAGTGCAGTGTCTGTAAAAAGATAACTGCTATGTCACTGTGACAAAGGCACATATTCTTGATCATACATAATGGAAATGACCTTTCACAGAGCTGATGTCAACTGCAGATGTAAGATAATGTTCATCTTGCATCTGCAGTTGATCTTATGATTGAGATCAAACAGTAATGGCGAGTCCAAACCGCCCACACGAGTAGCATGTGGAGGCTGCGGAACCTGTTGTTTTTTATTTTGGCATCCATGTTAACAAGGTAGAGCAGACGCACAACCTACGTGAGCAGCTCGGCTCACGTGTCACCGTTTGCCACCCATCTGTTGAATAAGAGATGCAAATGAAAATTGATTTCACATGCGATTATCTTCTCTGACTAAAATGTCAGAAAATAGTAAATGCCCACTATATTTTCAGAGAACCCAGAGTGATGTCTTCAGATGTTTTATTCTGTCCGACCAACAGTCCAGAACCCAAAGATATTCCATTAACGATCATATATGTACCGTGTTTTTCGCACTATAAGGCTCACTATCAATGAACGTGTCTATTTTCATACAGAAGGCGCTCTCGTCATTATCCGAGTCTGTTTGGTTGCTGTTACTTAGCTGTTCAGTGATGATTCCTGCCTTTATAATCCATAGGCAGATAGTGGAGTAACTCGCCCGGCGTTGCCTCCCTGTCTTGGTGAATGTGTGTTGGCCTTCTGTCATCCAACGCTCCCACGCAGCTCGCAATTTAACTCTGAACGACCTGTTGACACCAATATCTAGCGGTTGGAGTTCTTTAGTTAATCCACCCGGAATGACGCCAGCCTCCGAATTAGTTCTCCTCAATTTCGTTTTGACAGTGTCGGTGAGTGCCGTAATGCTCTGACAATCCATCCAGCGGTGCGGCTTCGTAGCTACCAAAGTCATAACCAAATATTTTGACAGATTTTTGAGTATCCTGAACCACATAAAATTGGTTAGAGGTCAGTAAGCACTAACACATAAGGTGCGCTGGATCATAAGGTGCACTGTCGATTTTTGAGAAAATTAAAGGATTTTAAGTGCGTCTTATAGTGCGAAAAATACGGTATAAGAAAAGCAGCAGATTCTCACATTTGAGCAGCTGGAATTCATAAATGCTGAGCGGTTTTTGCTTGAAAAATGGCAATAAAAATGAGAACAAAATGAAAAGAGATTATCACTCAGTTCCCATTTGATTTTCTGTTTGTTGCACCCAATGACACTTTACAAAATAAGACAGTCAATAGAAGATTACAATGGAAAGAACAACAAAATGGAATTTAGAATAAATACAGTTTCACAATAAACTCATTAAGTGCCACGAAAGGCTAAGCTGAGAAGTGTGTTTTCAAGTCTGACTTAAATGAAGCAACAGACCCTGAGGGAGAGCATTCCAGAGATTAGGGCCCTGCCACCCAGAAGAACTCTGGTATCTGACTGGGAGTCAGTGGGCGTGAAGTCCTCCCAGGACCGTGTGGCAGAGAACATACTGTAACCTCTTTAACCCACCAGAGGATCCTCCAAGGAGACGGACATTACAGTAGTCTAGTCCAGATCTGAACCAGAGTCTCTGCAACAGAGGTCAGCTGATAAGGTTGTTTTTTTTTTTTTTTTATGGCCGATGCCAATTTGTTAGAAAATCAGGATAGATGATAGCCCATATATTCTGCCATTTCTTTTTTGGGGGGGGGGGGATTTTTCTCCGTCTGATGAAATATAACAGCTTAATAATAACAAATGATGCACAAAATTTCTCAGCTTCAGTAAACATTATTGAACAACACCTATGGTCTGTATCTCCGATCTACATTTTGTGTCTGCACTGCAGCGCATTTATATATTTTAAATATAAATTATGTATAATCTAAATATTGAATACATGAAACATGTAATCAAAACTTTGTCAAATAAACTTTTGGATGAAAAAATAAAGTTTTAGTGCACTTAGCAGCATTTATGCACCTGCTTGATAATCGGCTTAATATGCTCAGACATTGGCCGATGCCGATTATGAAAAATCTGCAAACAATCGTTCCCTCGTACCTCTAGTCTGCAGCAGGGCGTGAAAGAGTCTGGTGATGTTTTTGATATGTGTGTCAAAACGGAGGGTGTTTGTCCAAAGTTACACCAATATTTTTGACTGAAGCAACAGAGGATGTAATAAAACCAGGGATGGGAGACTTTCTGCAGCGTAGCTGGGGAGGTAGTGGGGATAGCTTCAGGTTTATCATGGTTAAGTCTGAGGTAAATGGAGGTCATCCAAGCATTAATGTTGTTTAGTCAGTTAGGTTGCATGGTGGAGGTGTCGGAGGGCTTGGTGTGTACAGTATGTAGAGTTGTGTGTCGTCGGTATAGCGGTGGAAAATGAGGCCATGTCGATGAACTATGTGTCCAAGAGAGACTAGATAACAAACAGTAGTGGTCCTATACCGATCCAATACCACCATGATAAAAAAATGATCTAGTTCTCTTCTTCTTCTTCTTCTTCTTCTTCTTCTTCTGCTTTACCAGCTCTTTACTACTGACCATGTATAGATGTAATATGATTGGTATGATTGGCCTGGCTCAGGTTGAACCCTTTGTAAAACATGAACGAATACATACAGAGAATTAATGCAAAAGAATGTTCTGTTGTTATTCAGTTTGTTACAAAAAACATAAATTAATAATCTTGAAAAATAATAAAATATAAAATAATCCAGTTAAACAAATTGATTTTATTCTGGGTTAATAAGTTATGGTATCGGATCAGTGCGAAGACTGGCGTACTCGCCGATATCCGATCCCGAATTTTGGGCGTACCGGTCGCATTTCCAATACTGGTATCGGTATCGGAAACACATTTTCAATTAATCAACTAATTGTTTCAGCTCTAATTTTGATACACCATCATTTATTTCCATTTTGTCACATACACCTCTTCTAAACCCAGGTGGAAGAGGCTTGAAGTTGGAGGTGTGGAACGACACAAGACCCCGCCTCCTGACTGACATCAGGAGCTACAATGAGAACGCCACCGGATACTGGACAAGGTGGATCGACTCCATGCCCCACGTCTTTGCTCGTGACATAAATTACTTCAGCTCACGATCCACAGGCTTCTTGGTCCCTCCAGACACCGCCAACTACACAATATACTTCAACTGTGATGACCGATGTGAGCTCTACCTCAGCAACTCCAGCCGCCCAGAAGACAAGGTATGAACAGAGAGTTTAGTTCAACATAAAACACGTGTTTCCATTTGAAACGATCAAAGATAACTTTAAGGGCTGTCAAAATGAACGTCAGAAATAAATTTGTTTTAATACCACTAAATTCTTTAATGCGTTAATACAACTTGGTATTTGTCGCAGGCTCAGTTTGAACTAGAAAACCTAAGGAATGCATCGGTACCAACAGCGAAAGAGGCTAAATAACGCTCCAAACTAAAATTTGTAAAGGAAAAACTGGCATGGCCATTTTCAAGGGGTCCCTTGACCTCTGACCTCCAGATGTGAATGTAAATGGGTTCTCTGGGTCCCCACCAGTCTCCCCTTTACAGACATGCCCACTTTATGATAATCACAGTCAGTCTGGATCAAGTCATAGTCAAGTCAGCACACTGACACAGGAGGGATGTGACGGCGAGGAAATTTTCCCACTGGTTAATAAACTCGTGACAACTCCAGTGTTAATGATTACACTGGACAAATTTAAAAATATGTATAGTGGGTCAATAAGTGTAGCTCCTCAGCGCACAACGGCTGTGACCGCTTCGTCCTCCGCACGGCGACGGCCACATTAATGTTATGGTTATTTTATAGCACTGGGTTTAAATCTGAAATAGGCTTGTTCGGTATACCGGTACTAAATTGGTGACAGGTAATAACTGATAAACCCATGAAAAAAAAATAAAGCTGCATTATAATTTCCTTTCTCTGGTTTTACTAGCCTATTTACAAATGTGTGTTTGAGCTAAAATTAACGCTTTTGTTTCAAATTTCAATTTTCAATTTCTCCAAAATTACAGCTGGTAAATAAAAAGTGGGTCCATGTTGATTTTTGAATCATATTTTTTTTTTTTTATTTTAAAATTTGTTAGAAAAGCCTGTCTATGTGGTATTTTATTTTATTTACTGAGTGTGATGTGTTCTCCTTTTATTTGGAAAAGTAAATACATGTTGGTACCGGTATCAATACCAAAATGTTGGTACCGTGACAACACTAATCTGAAATATTGCCAAAATGATGCTTTTCGCGTTGCATCATCTTGTCAGTCAACTCTCTCGTCTCATGTGTGAAATATGGCACCCACGGCGCTGATACACCAAAATGAACTAAATGGGTTTTATTTCTGTAATAAAACCAAAACAACAATGATGGGTGGGTATATAATGTAATCGTGTGCCCGACCACCGTGTGACTCCGGTAACACCAACAAGCCTGCGACACACTGACAGCACCTGTTGGGCTGCAGTTTGCCATGTTCTGATTGGATCAGATTTATATGAGTGTTTCTGGACAATATTTGCCATTGTTTTGTGTTGATTAATTTCCAATAACGAAGATAAATGTTTGCATTAGTATATTCTCCCACTACCATGTTGATAAGAGTATTAAATACTTGACAAATCTCCTTTTAAGGTATGTTATGATCGCCAGTCATGATGAAATATCTCAGTTGTTTGACAGACCTAATAGCTTTACATATTGTGTGTATTGTTTTGTGATAAAATCCTAATATCTTTCTTGCTTGTTCTTTTGTGTCACAACCTCCACTTCAGGCTCTAATTGCGTACCAGACACGTTATGTCTCAGATTTCACGAAACTGGACTCGCAAAAGTCTAAAGTACTGTTTCTGGAGGGAGGAAAGCCGTAAGTACATGACTCTAATTTCCTCTTTTAAATCTACCAATCATTCATTCATAGCGCACCTATTCATCGTGTCTGTGAATTTACAGTTTCCCTTGAAAATAACTTGAAAACTATCTTTCCTGTAGTTACTACCTTGAAATCCTGCACCAAGAATATGGACATACAGCTAATTTCAACATTGCCCTGTTCCGAGGGGAGAGTTCGTTTACAGAACACCAGACAGACGACGCCGTCAATGAAGTTCAGGCTATCGTGGCTGAATACGACGTGTTCGATGAGGAGCAGGTAGGACGCTGCAAACCTGTTACTAACCTGTAGCTTCTGTTCAACGCAGCACATTCCAGATTATCTGCTCAGCTCCCCTTAAAGGGTTAAGAGATGGTTACAGACATGGGATGAAAATATGAAAGCCGCAGTTAGCATAGATTAGAGACTGGAAATGGGGGAAAGCCAGCTGACTCACTGCTCCAGGTCTAGAAGTAGTGCAGCACATCTCACTTTTTTGTATGGATTAAACAAACAATAAATTAATATATATAAAAATTATAATAATAATACTACCAATAAATATATATAAATATATATCTGTTTTAACATTTGATAGCTTGACAGGATATTCATTAGAGTTATCTGCAACCTCATTTTCCCTAGAAAACTAATTCAAGATATCCATAATTACAATTTGACTGGTACAATTCAAGCTACACATTCATGTGTATGGGGTTTCTCATTACGCATATCCATAGCTCAGTTGCAGATTTACACAGTGTGAATTACGGATATCTGCAAATGAATTGTGCATATCTGTAATTCCAGTTTCAGATATCCACAATTTAATTTTGACAGTATCTGATAGTAGACAGCCAAGATTGGCTAGTAGAAGTGAATATAGCAGGTTGAGGGAAGGTGGGTTTCTCTCTTCTGTACCTCACCTCTGCTCACTCTCACTGTTACCCAGGTGATAACCTTTAAATCCTGGCCCAGCAATGCCGCCGCCGTCAAAGAGGTCCAGAAGGTCACCGTTAGCAGCAGCTGTGCCAGCCATCTTTGCAGCAACACGTTCTTCAGCCTGGGCTACGGAGCTGCAAAGACAGGTAACTTATTGAGTTTGTTTCTTGCACATTAATGCTGCAGTGGGTAGAAATGGAGTAAAAGCCTGAACACAGAACCATGAGAAGATGAAGAAGTCTAATTTTCTCTCAAAACAGTTGAATTACAATATGCTGAAAGATTATTATTAATTTTTACCCAGTGATGGCAAATATATTCTGCCTACTGCGACTTTAATTATCTTAAAATGCATACATGTTTAGCATTAGCAGCCACAAGAGGAAAACCCGTTGGTGTAATCTAAAGAAACCCCAGTGCAGTATATTCCAGCCACTATGTTTGTTCATAAGCTTGTTTCCTTTTTAGGACCGATTTCAGTCATCGCTTCAGCAGCTGTGGTGGAGGCATCCTTGAGCAGCCTTTGGTCCATCAAACCCGACACAGTCCAGGTCACCAAACAGGACGACAGCGAAGGATCTCACTTCATGGTCACATTCAATTCTGACAGAGGTATGAAGAGATAAAGTAGCTAGTGGGTGTTACATTTCTGTGACGTTCATGTGTGTTATTGACCATAACACTACGGTATTTCCTGTACATGATACCTGATTCTGTCGATTATGCTTTCGGGTTTTCCAACCTTACTTTTGAATATTCTTCTAAAGGATGAACTGATTAGATTTTGGTGGTCAAAGGTCAAGGTCACTGTGAGCACACAAAATGGAAATTATATATGGCATTTTTAGGTAACACGTCATTTTACCGGTCTGCAAATTTCATGGTAATTAGGTGATAATTAGCAAGTAACCTATTTGAGATTTCTTTTTGGAAGTACTGCCAAATTATCCCAACATGAACGTCAAAATTCATCAAGGCGGTAATGCTAGTTTTTTTTTTTTGCTTCAGGGGATTTCAGACCTCTTCACTCAGAGGTTTTCAGCTCCGACACCAACATCACTGTTACGGAGGTTACAAAGGGGAGAAGCAACATGGAGACTTTCACGCTGCTCTGGGGAGGAATCCCTACGAAGCCCATCGCCTTCAATGCAACTCAGTATGAGGTCTGTTGTGTAAAAATGTTTCTCTTTGACCCCAGTGTCTACAAGCCTTATTATTCTGTGATTCAATGTGATCTGGGCAAGTTTTGAGACTCTCATTTCATTTCTTAAAGGGACTCTTTGTAAGAACTATAAATTGTTAACAGTGACAGTTGACCTGTTGCTCACGCTTGTGCTCGCCCTACGTAGACGCTAGCGAGCATCAGTCAAAACAGTGAGGCGATGCACACGACTGAACGTGATAGACAGGCATCACTTCGGTTAATGTTAGCAACATTAGCAGCTAAACCCACAGTGTCACTAAATATTTCACATGCTTGGCAAAAAAGTGAGTTTACCACACGAAGGTCCCTCCATGAATCTAAGGCCCGGCTGATGTTGATCGTAGTGTTAACTTTTCCTGCTTCAGCCTCCCGATGTTATCAGAAGGGCCAGGGGAGACACCGTAGTTTTGGTCTCCTGGGTTGGAGTTAACCCCTTCACTCCACTCAGCAGCAAAAAAAACAAGAAACAATAAACCTCTGTTGGTCTTGAGGAGCTGCAGCATTTATTTCTGCACAAACTGCAACTTCCACCAAACATTCACTGATATTCTCAGAGCTAAACTAACTCTCTTCTGCTCCACTGCTCCTCACTCGATTTCTCACACATTTGCCACCACTCTCTCTCTCTTACTTCACCACTCACTTCCCTGGTGCACACAAACTCTTAACATTGGCTCTGCTATTCTCCTACAACACTAGTTTTCCCCGTAAGGTCAGTCACATTCCTGTTTTGCAAGACAGGCTTCACTAGTTATAACTTGTTTTTTTGGGCTGGTCGTTTGTTGGCTCCATTTCTAACCAAAACGTTAGCTATGCTTGCACACTGTTAGCGCAATAATGGAGCTGAAAATATAGGCACTCGCAAACGTGTATGACTCCATATCTGTTGGATTTTCCCAGAAAAATGGGCCCAGGTTCTTCACAGTTTAGAGGAAATACAGATAGAGGAAATCCAGAAAGCCAGGGAAGGTCTAATTTATTTTTTTAGGTGTGTGCTGTGTGGAAATGAAATACTAAAAGTAGCAGCAAAACTAACATCCAGCTCGTGTGATTGTGAACAGGTGCAGTCGGCTCTGGAGGACATGATGAAAGCACAGTGTCCCGAGGAGATCCTGACCACTGAAGGGACCGATGTCAAGTACTTCAGAGACTTTGAAGATGACAACTCTCAGGTCAGTGAGGACACAAAACAGACGCTTTTTGTGATGTGACAAAAGAATTATTCAAAAGCTGACTTACTTAATCTCTGGAGAGCATCTGCTGTGGGAGCCTCACAGTTTTCTGATTTCTTGCCCTCACCAGTTCAATAGTGCTGAGAAAGGAACGGCAGTGAAGAACTCTGCTTTCTGTGGCTTGTGGTCGCTGAAGAACCCTGAGGTCCTTTTCAAGGACAGTTACACCAAAGAGTCTGGTGGCAGCTATGGATCAGTTTCACTGGACAAGTATCCCACGGTAAAGCACACAGACGCTTTATTTTGTACAGACGGTTGGAATTTATACTGTAAACAGACAAATGGATGCACTCAAGAAAGTGCTTGATAAATGTACTAAAATACGCTGGTAATTAAAAATCTGTTCTTTCGATCTCTAAAATATTATAGCTCTGACTTTTTCAGCATACTGTTTATTAGGGCTGTCAAAGTTAACACGATAGTAATGTGTGTAATGTGCACTACTTAATTTAAAGTATTAACAGAACGTGTGATTTTTAGGTTGGCTCAGTTTTGAAACTAGAGTGAAAATACTGGCATCATAAGAAAGTAGAAAACAAAAGAATCCATTGGTACAAATCATGTCATACTAGCTTGTATGCTAAATTTTGGTGAAGTAAAACTGTCATGGTGATTTTCAAAGGGGCCCTTTGACCTCTGACCTCCAGATGTGTGAATGTAAATGGGTTCTCTGGGTCCCCACCAGTCTCCCCTTTACAGACATGCCCACTTTATGATAATCACATGTAGTTTGGGGCAAGTCATAGTCAAGTCAGCATGTGTGTATATGTCCATGTACAGTAGATGTATATATTTATCTATGCAAATGAATGTATACCTTTGGATAATACCAGAGTATTAAATACTTGACAAATCTCCCTTTAAGGTATATTTTGTACAGATAAAAGTGTAGGATTCATTTGCACTTAATCCTGATTAACTATGGATAATAATGTGATGAATCACATTTAAATATTTTAATCAATGGACGGTGTTGGTTTCCAGAAGCATTAAGTTTTCGGATTGACCGTCTGGCCCGTTCTCTTGAAGGCAGGAATACCTTAAGTGAATTTCTCTTTACTTGAATTAAAGGATGAACTGATTAATGTGGTCAAAGGTAACTGTGACCTCACAAAATACATTTTCAGCCATACCTGATTATTAGCTAATTTGAACAATTTCAAACAAATGTGTAATAGGATAAAATGATGATGGGATGACATTTTGGACAGACACAGATGAAAACCGCAACTTGACTGGTTGGTAGGGTCGTGTATTGGCAAGAATTTGGTAATATGTCATGATACAGAGGTTACCATTATATTGATACTGTAAGTAAGGCGATATATTGCGATTTTTTAAAATTTAATTTAAGGAAAACTGTCATAGTATAAAGAACACGCCACCATATTGATAAATTAATTATATTAATGACAGTCCCTGTACCATCAGACATCAGAGCACTACTCTGAGAGGGACTGAAAGTGCACATCTCTTTGCAAGCAAAATAAGAGAGTTAATATTTGCATGTAATCTGCTCACTAAAAATCAATATTTTTTTTTTAGAATCAATATAGTATCACAAAACATAATATCTGATCTATTTGATTTTTTCAATATTTTCTATACAACCGTGAGGCGGTAATTCTAGTTTTTTCATTCCTGTCCTGCAGCTTTGCTTTGCATACAAGGGGATGCTGAAGGATGAAGTTGGAATGAAGTTCACCTACAGCGACAGCCAAGGCAAAACCAAGACAGAGACCGCAAAGGTCAACACTCTCTTCACCAAGGGCCACAAGTCAGTAAAACCACTTTGAATTTGTCAGATATGTGCAAACTTCTCTGCCAAAGTTGCAGCTTCTAAATGTGATCATTTCTCGACAGGTGGGGCTATAAATGCTTGGACCTGCCGAGCTCCCTGCAGACGCAGTACGTGGGAAGCAAATACATTCTGCAGGAGCTTTACCTCTACAGAGACGCCTCCGGTGATTTCTATGTGGACGCCGTTCACCTCGGAAAGACACCCACCATAGTTCATGAAAATGGTACACAGCTTGGTTTTGGTTGTGGGATCTTTAATGTCAAAATGTTGTGTAGAAGTGCAATCAGCCTGTATTCTACCTTTCTTTGTCTTCGGTGTAATGACCAATACCAAGAGTTGGACGTTGTTCAACAGTTGATTTTATACCTCTGCACTGGTTTTCTTGCAGATGTTCCCCTTAAGAGGAGGCCTCCACTCTTTGAGAGCTCTGGTCGTTCCTTCGAGGCGATCAATGTCACCAAAGGGGCATCAGCTGCTTCACAGATCAGCTACACGATCAAAGCCACGCCACATGAATGTGCCTTTGGTTTCCCAATGCTAGAAGTGGGCTTCCTGCAGGTAAGGGATATATTGAATTTATATTACAATATCATATTCAAGACAAGCATATTCCTTCTTTGGGCAGAATCAATAACAAGATAGACTCATCTTGTGATGGAGAGCCAGGAAACCCAAATATGGGCAGAGGTGTGGAGGTTAGGGTGAAGCTGAAGTGAAGTAAGAAAGGAGCAACCACATCAGTTAATCACTCCTCAAAATGTAAACTCTTCCCTTGAGCAATAATATTTTCCTAATGGGACAATATCTTTCAAAATTGTCACTAACACATGCATGAAAGGAAGCGTTCGCTGTTAAAGCTGGAGTCAGCAGGTCAGAAAAAGCTATTTTTATAAAACAGTCACTATATTCTTACAGTAGTGCATGAAAAAATCATGTTCCTCTGTTTCCTCCGGCCCTCCTAATGACATAATTTCACAAACAACCAATCAGAGCCGAGCTGGAGCCTGGCCATCTCTGAGCAGCTGTCAGTCACTCTAAGGTTAAACTAGGCACCGCTGATAGAAAGTTTAGATCAGTTGAGGAAATACCAAGCACCGCCCACCAGCCGGAGCAAATTTTCTCATTTTACAGCTAAACAGTAACTACAAGATATTTCTGAACACATTTGAGGTGAGAAATAGTCATTACAGTAACAGAATATTGATTCATATTTTATCAACACTGCCTAGTTTGACCTTATGGTCGGACAGCCAACGACCTCTGAAATGACCTGTGATTGGCCACAGGCTTGACTTTCTAAAGCCTGAAAACAGAGCCATGAGGAGGTGCAGAAGTCTTGTTTTCTCTCAGAACACATTAATTACAATATGCTCTGCCTACTGCAGGTTTAACATCCTAACTTCGTGATCTTATGTGTTGAGTTACGTAAAGAGAGTAGATGGGTCTTTCCCATCTACTTCAGTACAGTCAGAGTCAACAATGTGGACTCTAAATCTGCCCACCTTGTGTTTGTCAGGAACTCAAATCCACACAAAGGAGCCGTGCTAAACTCTGAGCCAGCTCCAGGAAAATAGACAATATTGTGATACAAGCATGTGCTATATTGTAGGATTTATCCTGATAATGCCTCTTTGAAGCAAGAAAAGGCAAGGAAAGATGAGAATATCCATGAGGAAAACCGGGTGTCAGATTTAAGAGCTTCAGTAGAGTGAGAAATATGTAGCCTGCGGTCATGTGATGTAAGTTACAGTGCAGAGAGGAGCCACAGTTATCCTGTATGTGTCTCATCATGTCCCGACATGGTTGGTATTCATTTGCCCAACAGATTAACCGACTCCTGTATAAGGGTTGGCACGGAAACGTGTGACTGCAGGGTGTAGTGTCTGTTGAGACATTTGTTTCAATTAAATTTGAGCAATGATTTGACAGGTGTTCTTTCTTAACTGAGCTAATTCAATCCATATTATGATAGCTTGATGTAAAGGAGGCTACATAACGCTCCAAACTTACACTAAATGGGGGCGGCAGTAGCTCAGTAGCTCAGTCTGTAAGGACTTGGGTAAGGACGCGGAGGATGCCGGTTCAAGTCCCCCATGGACCAAGACCAACTGGTTGCTGGAGAGGCCAGTTTACCTCTTGGGCACTGCCGAGGTGCCTCTGAGCAAGGCACCGAACCCCCAACTGCTCTGGGCGCTTGTCAGGAGCAGCCCCCTCACTCTGACATCTCTCCATTGACGCATGTATATGTACTGTGTGAACAATAGAGTGTAAAACTGAATTTCCCCACTGTGGGACTAATAAAGGAATATCTTCTTCTTCTTCTTCTAAATTTTGGTGAGGAAAAACTGTCTTGGCCATTTTCAAAGGGGTCCCTTGACCTTTGACCTCCAGATGTGTGAATGTAAATGGGTTCTCTGGGTCCCCACCAGTCTCCCCTTTACAGACATGCCCACTTTATGATAATCACAGTCAGTCTGGATCAAGTCATAGTCAAGTCAACACTCTGACACACTGACAGCTGTTGTTGCCTGTTGGGCTGCAGTTCACCATGTTATGATTTGAGCATATTTTTATGCTAAGGTCAGAACCTGTGAGGGTTTCTGGACAATATTTCTCATTGTTTTTAAGGTACATTTAAGGTACATTTTGAACAGATAACAAAAAGGTGATTAATTTGCAGTTAATCAGGATTAAATACTTGAATCCAATGACAGCCGTAGTTCGTTATTATAGGGAGAAGTATATAACCGGGACCAGTGCCACTGTATTTATAGCTTCAGCTAGTTTATACAAATACACAAAACTCAACAAGAACGATACATAGAAAACTGCTCAAAACAACATTACACAATAAAAGTTCTATAAGTCAGTGACAAACACCAGCTCATTTAAGACTACATGACTGATTCCTACAATGAACCCTTTCACGGCCCATTTTGATTCCACATATTGATCCTCCACACAAAGAAAGACTAGACTTACAGTATGTTACAACCCGGCCTAGGGGAAACCCGGTGCAACACAAATAATGAGGCTCCCCTTTCCCAAACTCCTCAAAAACCACCAGCAACAAGGGATTTACAGCCCTTCTAGAAGGTTTATTCAAAGAACCAACATCAGGGTAGGCAATGGCAAAAATAACAACCAAAAATGAGCTAGAAGCCCTAAACTGCTCTACTTAAACATAAGAAAACAAAAGACAAGACTCAGCCCTAATTCCTATAGCCAAAACAGGAGAAAACGGATTAAATAAAAAGTGCCGCCTACCCCTACCAACTGGGCTGGACAGGTAGATCTGTTACAACTGGAAGTATCTCACAAAGTTAACTAATGCTGGTAGTCTTGGTGGTGGGTTGAGGAAGGAGAGCCCGCTGGGACTGAAGGAACCCGGCTTTTTACATCTGTGGCTGGAGACTGGAACCAATCAGCTCCTTGGATCAGGCCTCGACGCCTACCTGCAATCAGCCACCCACACCAGCTCACCTGCAGCTCATCACCCACACACACACACACACACACACCAGAGGACAACAGAAAAAGAGAGATCTACCACAGAAGACTTTGTAGCACATACTCTAAACAGGATCAAATGCTAATATGACCTCAGGGTCGTAACAAGTACGTTGATGTTAAAGGAGCACATCCTGTTTAGGATTGTGAGAAGAGGATTGCGGCTTAGAAAAATCATCCTTTCTAATCTAATGTCATTTTTTTCCTCTTCTTCCATAGATGTCCAACAGCAGCGAGGACATGGCTGAGTTCAGGGACGGAGCAGCCGGCGTCAGCATCACACGCATTCACAGAGCCAGTCCTCCTCTGAACGGCACCTTTAATGTGGAGATCTATGGAACACGAGTTGAAGGTAGCTCAAACGTTCATGTGTAGTATTTGCATTGTACTTAAATAAAGTAGCATACAATGGAAATACTCAAATCAAAACTGTACAGTACTTGAGTAGATGTAGTTAGTTGTACCCCAGCAGTCTGCTTCTACATATATCCACTGACACCGTGCAACATACTGTATGTATTAGCTGCTTTTGCAGGGAGGTGTGTTAACACAGCCGGTGCTTGTTCTCAGGTCTGTCGGTGGACATCAGTGAGGATGACCTAAATTACGCCCTGCAGGGGATCGCAAGGATGGGTCAGGTCAGCGTTAAATGGCAGGGAAGCTGCAGACGGCCAAAGTGGAGGGTGGAGTGGCTCACTAATCCTGGAGACCAGCCTCTGATGCAGGTCAGACTCCTATTTCATCATTGTTTTACTTTACTTTAGTGATCAATCTCCAACATAGACCGAACATAAAGATGGACGACATGACAGCCCCAAGCCCTCATTTGAAATGCCCGTTCTGCTCATAGAAAACTAGATATTATCGATACAACCAGTGTGTTTATGATTAAATTAAGAGCATAAGAATGAAAATAACATTAAGAACAACTCCAAATCTTGAAAAATATGTGCCAGGCAATATGTAGTTATAGTTGTATATAGTCGTTAAAGTCTAGTACTGTTTTTTCTTGTAATGCACGTATTGTGTAATGCACATTTTTTATATATTTACATTATCTCTTGATATTTTTCTGTGATATATGACTATATTGATACTGAATTTTCTATGACATCTATTATGTATTTGTCTATATGTCTTCCTTGATATCTCAGCACATTTTTTAATTACATAGTTCCTCGTATATTTTTATACATTTTTCTACATTTTTGTATTGTGATTCTACTACTACTACTACATTCTTCACTGTCTTATGTGGCCGTAGCTCCTAATTATACTTTTCATGTCATTGATTCTGTCTCTTTTTTATCCTTTATTTTTATATTTTTTCTATTTTATTTAATTTATTACTATTATGATACTTATGCTTACAGCCCGCTTGCCACTGAGCATTTATGACAGTATGTGGTACAGTTTACAAGCATCGATGATTTTTCTTTGTTGGGTCGACTATAGAAAATGTTTATGAATTACTGTTGTTGTTTTTTATGTGTCACCATCCTTACATGTTTTGGTCTTGGGCTTTCTAGATGTTGCTTATTGTATTGCTGGTCATTTCTGACCGTTGTTGCCACGCCTCCTTTGCTGTGAGAGACGTTAAATCGACGTTGCATCAGATGTTTTGTATCGTGTAATCTTCCAGTCTCTTCCCTCATTGCCGTCTGTGTCTCACCTCAATATTTAAAACTGGCTTTACGTTTTGATTGTTCATGCTGACGAAGGTTTTTGCCCGAAACGCATACAGTTGTTTGCCCTGTAAATACGTCACTTTATCTGAGAGTGCCGGAGATTTTGTTTCTCTAGATTAAGACCATAACATTGTTTAAGCTAGCCTCCTAATGTTGCTAATTTTAGGCAGGAATGTAGGATCGTATGGAAGTGAAAACAGTGCTCTGTTTATTTTAATGTGAAAGTACAATAAAGATCTGTTGTCATTAATATCTATTAATAATAATAATCATGATTAGCATTTTAGCCATAATCACGCAGCCCTAATCTGATGCTATAAACAAGCTGTGGTCCCGCTCAGCTCCCGATTGACCTCGATATCGCGGCTCATGTCTCGGGCTCCAAATGACGTCAAAATCTCAAGATAGCAGCTCCCTATGCGGGATGTTTTGGCCTCACTGGTGCATATTATATATGCATATTGGTGCATTACCCAGAACACTCTGCTACCAATTTCATTACTCAGGATTGTATTTGCAGAAGTAGTAGCTGTAGCAGCCACCGTAGTAAAAATATGACGTAAATATTCATCAGATATGTGTTTTAATAAACAGTATGTTCCTGTATCTGTTGATCTATTTTCAAATTCATTCTCTTAATACGAGCCAATTACGATTAATGTTTTAGTCTGTCCTTCCTTCCTTATTGTTAGCTGACTGGTGCTGCATAGCACTGTTCATTTTGTGTGTCTCTAATTTCATTTATATTTATGTATTTTGATTTATTAATCCATGTTTTGTGAATCCACTGTATAGGCCTGCATCCTGTTGATCTCTGGTGTCACATCTGTAATGGTGTCACTTCTCTTGTCTGTTTTTATGATATTTGTATCAGTGACAAATAAAACTAATCTAAGTAGTAACAGCAGTAGTGCTGTAGCCACAGCAGCAGCAGTAATAGTACTAGTAGTAGTAGTGATACAGTAACTATGGTGTTTTATTAGCAGTATTTACTGGTGCTGAATGTTTTCTGTTCCAGCCATTAATGTTTCTACAGGCATAAAGAAAGCAGCAGCATGGTTTGGAGTCCTGATTGTGATTTATTCTCATTACAGATTGATGACTCGGCGGTTGTCGGCCAGAATGTGGTCGTTTCAGCGCGTGAGCAGAAAGAAGGAGGAACGCTGATCCGAAGCCTGACAGGAGACTACTTCCGTGTCTCAGAACCCACGCCACAGGTACAACAAGGATTCAAAAGCCTTGTCTGGTTTTGGGTCTCAGCATTATCTGTCTGTCCACAGTTTGCTTTCATCACTGCTCTTCAGTGTGTTTGCTTCCTATAAATCCTGTAGAGCAAGTCCTATTTTTATCTGTTGCACAGTGCAGCTGTGTTTGTATATTTCATGCCTTCAGGCAGGACTGATTCATATTATTGCATGCCAACAAATAACTGCTTTGTTTTGAAGTGAATGACATTGTTATGACTGTTGTAGCAGTAATTTCATGCGTTAGTGAGGGCGTAGGCCTGCATTTGGACAGCAGGGACAAATCATACAGTATAGGGCTGCACGATTTTGAAAGAATATCTAATTGCAATTATTTTGACTGGTATTGCAATTGTGATATGATTTGCAATATTAGAGGGAATCATAATTTTTACATGATTATAATGATTTTCATTGAAAACCATGTGAAAATGATTAGGGAGTGATTTTTGGAGGGATGTGTACCAAACAAAGATGTTTTCTTAAGTCAGTGGAATATGATGTGTAGGCCAGGGCATCTGCAGCACCACAATAATTCATTTAAAATGGTATTTTGACATTTCACCTTTAACAAATATTGCAATTTCCTCCTCATCCCACAGTATTGATAATATTTCTATTAATTGTGCAGTTTTAAAGTCATATTAGATAATTCCTATGTGCCTTATCAGAGGCTTCATGCCAGCATTTGATTGGCTGAAATGGAGGGGGCTATCTGATGTCATACTTCCTGCCAGACGTGGAGGCGGAGAGAGCTGATCAGTTATGATGACTTTCTCCCCTCCGACTCTGTGTCTCTGTCTCTGCGTCCCCTTCGCTTAGAGACACTTCTGCTCTGTTTGGGACTGTCTCTCTACTCCAGGACGCTTCCCGATGAAAAGCTGAGGGAGTCGCTATGAGCTGCACTGCATCATGGGTGGTGAAGTGACATTTGTGTGGACAATGAGCCACAGTGTTAGCTTCGATTCTGCTTTTCTAAGTAATATGTTCTAACTAAGGTAATGATTATTATTATCACTTTTATTTTCCTTCATTGACTATCAATTTGAAAAAGAATGAAAACAAACCAAAAAACACACAAAAATAAAAAGAAGAAAAAAATTCTTGTAATATTACAACTTTTTTTCTCAAAATATTACAACAATTTATTCGCAACTTGTCACAGAGCTCAGATATTTAGGACATGTTCTGAATGTGCAGTAAGTTTTGAACATGAGCAGAAATAAAGCTGAAACACTGTTAAAGAGCTGAGCTGTTAAAGTCTGTGGGCTTTATAAATTCATGAAGGTATCACTGAGGAGAAGAAGTGACACATGCACATTTAAAGAGGTTATTTCCCCTAACGAAAGACAAAGAAGAGGAGGGAAGACTAAATCTTGCCTATATGTGTGCTGACTAGGCAGAGATTTAATAACAGAAGTTGAGCTAAATATCTGAAAGTAATACAGACGGCATGAGAGCCTTGCTGCATTATTTTCCATTATATCTTTATATATTGGATTGTCACCTGGTGCCTGAATTATGTGTTTTCCTCTCCATAAATAAAGACATTTCCACCATAAATTCGTGCATAAAAAATGACCAGAATACAGGAAATAAAGTGTTTGACACTTGAAGCTTTCTGGGCGAGGACTCACAGACCCCCTCCTTAAAGCATAGACCTCCGTCCTTGTATTAGTGGTCATTCCAACTGTTGGCCTTTCTTTTAGTTTCCCCCTGTTTATATAAAATGCAATGTTATTCAACAATGAAAGGCCAGGGCATGTTCAGAATTCTCGATGGAGGAGAAAGACACACAATAATTCCAATGAGGAAACACGACGACAAGTTAAAATCAAAACACTGATATATTGAGGAAAAGAAGAGTTACAGAGCTCTGGAGGATACTTCTGTTAGCCTTAGCGTCTGAACTAGTACATAGAGTTCGGTTCTCAGCTGTTCAGCAGTCAGAGTCCCGTCTGTCTGATCAAATCCTCCTCTTCATGTGTCGGCATGTGCGTGCGAGGTTTAATGTAAGTGTGTATTGCTGTTGGGTCCGGCGTCCAGCGTAGGTGTCTGCGTTATCTGTTGGCCAGTACTTGTTTCTTCTTTCCACATTCTTCGGCTTGCTGATGCCTGATTGTAGTAACCTTGGTCCCTGTTTCACTGATAATTCTCATGTGAAAGCTCCATTTGTGTTGTTCCCAGAAGCAGTAGCAGCAGTATTCAGCTAGATTGTGGTTAATAGCGTTGTACACTAAATGAATATGTATCTGCTCAGGTGATATTTACACTACAACTCCCCCTGTTGAATTCAGATCCCTGAGTTCACAACCCAGCGTGTCATTTCTATGTTGTGAAACTTAGAGAGTTTTGTGATGTTTGTTTGCAGGTGATGGTCATGATCAACGACATTGCCTCGAAGTGTTCTGGTGACTGTGGGTTTGAGTGGTCCGAGGACAAGACTCCAGTTGTGACTGGAATCAGCCCAGCTCAAGGTGCAGTATTATTTATTCATTCAACAGGAAGCATTATTGTTGGCTGATCAGTTTTTAAGGCTTAATATACTAATTTGCTTTCTTCTAATTCACAGTTGTGTAAAAGCTGAGTGACAATTAAAATGAAACTTATCAAAAGACTTCTGGTGTAGGCTTTTATATCAATTATTTAATGTGTAAACTATTCTGCACCACTATGTGATAAAATATAAAATGTGTAAGTGCTGAAAAAAGTGGACAAAATCATTCCAATCAGGAATGGATGATAATTTATTACACGTGGACAAAGTTATGAAAAGTGAAAAGTCTTTGGTGATTTAGACCCGACGTGATGAAGTGATGTCGTAGTTGGATTAGGAGTATCCCCCCAGCTCTCGACTCTGGTGATGGTGGTAGTGAAGGGATTTGATGAAGATCCGATGAAGGAGGTGGAGCAGGCTTGCTCTGATGTGATGAGGGGAGGTGATGGGGAGGTGGAGGGTCGCATCGGTTTGTGCTGCAATGACGACTGACGGCAGATCTGATTGGTTGCAGAGTGAAGCACCCACGATCAGCTGACATACTAGGAGCCCATGAGAGAGACCCAGAGATAAATGTGAATGAATGAGAATAACCAGAGTCTTCCTCTCATAAGCTTCATGTCAAGATTTAGCTAACTGTCAGCTTTTGTAGAAAAACACATTAAAGCTTCAGGCTTCCTGAATTTATGCTTTTTCAGGATCTAATGGGTTGGGGACTCTTCTGACTGTCACTGGGACCGGCTTCAGTAGTGAAAACGCCTCCATCATTGTGGGAAAGACCCGGTGCCGTGTTGAACAGATGAACGGTAAGTGAAGGACGCCTTTAGGAGTGTATCCTGTTGTTTTTCACCTAGAGGAAGGACTTTAACCAGATTTCATCAACTGTATTCCAGCCACCTCTCAGGTGTGCAGACTGGGCAGCGCCAGTGCTGGTACCTACCCCGTGCTGGTCAGCTTCCCCTCTCTGGGTACTTCACGCTTCGCAGGAGGCAGCATCTTCCACTTCACCTACCAGCTCATCGTTTCCTCTTTTTCCCCGCTCTCTGGAAGCGTGGCAGGTAAGACATTACCTGCCACAACCTTACCATTACCACACAGAAATATCTGCATCAGTGTTACGATTGCTCACACAATACAATTTATCCAATAGTATATAACCATTATATTCCTTTATGTTTTTGTCAGGAGGCACTCTGCTGACAGTGAGAGGTTTCGGCTTCAGCCAGGACACCGTGGTTACAGTCGGCGGTGACGAGTGCACCGTGGTTCATGCCAGTGACACTGAGCTGAGATGCAGGACGCCAGCAGTAAGTGCACAAACTGTAAACTTTGTTATGGAGGAATATTTTCCTGCATCATGTAACAACGCAAGAGCTGCAGCACTTACTTAAGCACTTACTATACACTCAATGAAATGACTAAACCATCAGTGTGCAAAACCTTTTTTATTATACTTGTAGATTAACTTTGGTATCTCCTAAATCAGTGAATTGGAAATCAATTAACAACACAAAACAGTGACAATGCAGTGACAAACTGCAGCCCAACAGGCAACAACAGCTGTCAGTGTGTCAGAGTGCTGACTTGACTATGACTTGATCCAGACTGACTGTGATTATCATAAAGTGGGCATGTCTGTAAAGGGGAGACTGGTGGGGACCCAGAGAACCCATTTACATTCACACATCTGGAGGTCAGAGGTCAACGGACCCCTTTGAAAATGACCATGACAGCTTTATCTTGCCCAAATTTAACATAAATTTGGAGTAATAATTAACCTCCTTCGCGACAAGCTGGCTGACCTGGTTGGTACCGATGGATTTCTTTCTAGTTTCATATGATACCATTATCTTCACCCTACCTTTAAACCTGAGCTCACTACAACCTAAAAATTGCAAGTTGCGTCAATGCGTTAAAGAAATTAGTGGCGTAATTATCGTGTTAACATCGACAGCACCAGTGAAAGGTTTGCAAATTCATTAATTTAAATCATCATGATATACTGTATATATAGAGGGTGGGCATGCAAACATGGGGAGAACATATTTTTGTAGCCAACCAGCAAGTTAGCATCGCCCTGGTTCCCTCCACTTTTTAAAATAATTTGAACATGACGTTCTAATAGTTTGCCTTCATTTTCCAGCCTTGCAAAGAGCCTGAGCTCAGCTTAAGGCCCATATTTAATTATTTCTTGATAAATCTATGCTTATATTTCTTATTTCAGGGAACTGCAGGATCACAGGCCGTCACACTGACGGTGGGAAACATGAGTCAGACAGCCGGCAGCCTCTTCACCTACGATACTAACCTCACGCCCCAGATCTCAGGCCTGAGCCCCCGTAACACCACTGTTATCGGTGAGTAGACACTCATTGCTGAGGGACCTTTATGAACTGTATTCATTCATTTGATAAGCTTTCTTTCAGCGGGCTAGGATCATTATAAAGCCTGACTGAGATGATGAGTTCGATGGAGAGGATTAGTTTTGTCCTGAAAGGTCAATAGAAATCCTATCTGTCTATTGAATACAGCAGACACGATATTATAGTCTGTTTTTTCTTTGTTTAAGAAAAGAAAAGGGCTCCATGTTTATTCATGGTGTTTCTGTGCCACGCCTAATGTTGTAAAACGATGTTAGGTTTGATCCCCGTCTGTATAAAACGATTCCATGTTCATTCATTGTGTTTCTACGCCATGTCTCGTCTTATAAAACAATGTTATAAAACCAGATATATAATGTATAATGTTATAAAGCCACATATATAACCTTGCCACCTTGCATGGCAGCCGCTGCCATCAGTGTATGACTGTGTGTGTGAATGGGTGAATGCTGACATGTAGTGTAAAGCACTCTGAGTGGTTGGAAGACAAGAAAAGTGCCGTATAAATGCAAGTCCATTTACCAATATATCGGTGTAATTAATAGGGCTGTCAAAGTTAACATGATAATAACGGGTTAAAGCAAATTAATTTTAACGCCGCTTAGTTCTTTAATGCATTAACACAACTTGGGATTTTCAGGTTGTAGCGTACGGAGGATAGAACCTGCCAAAATAAAGATAAAACTACATGAATAAATAAAAAGTACTCGATACATAAATAAATGTCATTAAATGTAGCAAAAATAAATGTAGCCATTGATTAATGAATAAAAACGTGACATAAATTGATATTTCCGTTTTAATTTGGTTCTTTATTTATTTATCTTTGTGTGAATTCCCTTATTTATTTGCTCTTCTTTACTTTTCTCTTTTATCTATTTATGCAATTTATTTTTTTTATTTTTTATTTATTTTTTTTTTTTTTTTTTTTTTTTTTATCTTGGCAGATTTCGTCCTCCATACAGGCAGTCTTAGTTTTAGGTTTTCTAGTTTCACGTGATCAGTATCTTTCATCCAGTATCTTTCATGTCAGCCAGTATCCTCTCTCTAACAACCTCTGAAAGATCGATTGCGTTAATGCATTAAAGAAATTTGTGTTTTTATCGTGTTAACTTTGACAACTCTTCTTTTTAATTGTCAACATCATGATCCTATATTATAATACAAGCAGATAATGTTTTTTCAAACAACATACCAAAACTAATGGAGTAACTGCTGAGTGAATTTGTGATTATAGATCATCTGAAGTGCCTCTGTTGTGTCTAATTATATACACTGTATGTCAGAAGGGAGGAGGAATAGCATGATGTTTGGGCTTTATTGTTGCCATGTGGCTCTACTGTCACACATTGTCACCTTTTGTCTTCACCGTCACCTCATTACCTCTGGTGAGGTGTAATGTTGACTCGCAGGTTTTTGTCCTTTATACTCACTAAACCTGAGGAATGTGAGCATGAATGATGAGCACGTCTCCGCTATTACAGTAAACGACACAGAAGCATCCACGCAACAAGAATAGCTGTTAATCTGCAGGACAATCAGCGGTACTTCTTGAAAATAACATGGACTTAACCAGGTGACAAGTGCTAATTATCAAGGCACTTGATTGACAGAAGTTCCCGCGTGGAGAAGATCTGTTGACGTTTTTCTTTGACTTCTTTTGTGTAGGACGTGAAATTCTCACCGTCCAGGGCTCCGGCCTGGGAGGCCAAGACAATGACAGCGTCGTGCTGGTCGGCAGGAAGGAGTGCGTGACCGTGCAGTGGACGGCGACGAGCATCACCTGCCGCCTCCCCGTGCTGCCGCCCGGCACGTACAAGGTGGATGTACAGGTTGGAAACAATGGCTACCCACAGACAAGGTGCGCTCTCACACAGCCAGCAGCTCATCCGTTATACACAAGCTGAAAAAGTCCTGGTCATATCGGCGGCTGTCAGCTCTTTATCTCCGTATGTCAGAGAGACAACTTTTGTTACATGTTGTTGAGGCTTAGATGTAAATATAGATCTGAAGATAAAGGTTTTAATCAGGACAAAATGTCCACAAACAATATCACACAAAATCTAGCATGACAGTATCTATGCCTGAAAACGTTGAAAAACAAACCTTAATGGAAATATCTGTCTGTTTGTTTTTATGTGGGAAACAACGTTTGAATAGTTTGGATTTTCCAATTATTTTTTAGTCTTAGTTTTCAGAGTGTGTTTACTTTTTAGTTTAGTCTTAGTTTTCAGAGTGTGTTTAGTTTTTTAGTTTAGTCTTAGTTTTCAGAGTGTGTTTACTTTTTTAGTTTAGTCTTAGTTTTCAGAGTGTGTTTACGTTTTAGTTTAGTCTTAGTTTTCAGTGTGTTTACTTTTTTAGTTTAGTCTTAGTTTTCAGAGTGTACTAGTTTTAGTTTAGTCTTAGTTTTCAGAGTGTGTTTACTTTTTTAGTTTAGTCTTAGTTTTCAGAGTGTGTTTACTTTTTTAGTTTAGTCTTAGTTTTCAGAGTGTGTTTACTTTTTAGTTTAGTCTTAGTTTTCAGAGTGTGTTTACTTTTTAGTTTAGTCTTAGTTTTCAGAGTGTGTTTACTAGTTTTAGTTTAGTCTTAGTTTTCAGAGTGTTTTACTAGTTTTAGTTTAGTCTTAGTTTTCAGAGTGTGTTTACTTTTTAGTTTAGTCTTAGTTTTCAGAGTGTGTTTACTTTTTTAGTTTAGTCTTAGTTTTCAGAGTGTGTTTACTTTTTTAGTTTAGTCTTAGTTTTCAGAGTGTGTTTACTTTTTTAGTTTAGTCTTAGTTTTCAGAGTGTGTTTACTTTTTTGGTTTAGTCTTAGTTTTCAGAGTGTTTGCTAGTTTTAGTTTAGTCTTAGTTTTAGAGTGTGTACTAGTTTTATTTTAGTCTTAGTTTTCAGTGTGTTTGCTAGTTTTAGTTTAGTTTTAGATAGTTTTCAGTGTTTGCTAGTTTTAGTTTAGTTCTAGTTAGTTTTCAGTATTTGCTAGTTTTAGTTTAGTTCTAGTTAGTTTTCAGTGTTTGCTAGTTTTAGTTTAGTTCTAGTTAGTTTTCAGTGTTTGCTAGTTTTAGTTTAGTTCTAGTTAGTTTTCAGTGTTTGCTAGTTTTAGATTAGTTCTAGTTAGTTTTCAGTGTTTGCTAGTTTTAGTTTAGTTCTAGTTAGTTTTCAGTGTTTGCTGGTTTTAGTTTAGTTCTAGTTAGTTTTCAGTGTTTGCTAGTTTTAGTTTAGGTCTAGTTAGTTTTGAGAGTGTTTGCTAGTTTTAGTTTAATTCTAGTTAGTTTTCAGAGTGTGTTTACTTTTTTAGTTTAGTCTTAGTTTTCAGAGTGTGTTTACTTTTTTAGTTTAGTCTTAGTTTTCAGAGTGTGTTTACTTTTTTAGTTTAGTCTTAGTTTTCAGAGTGTACTAGTTTTAGTTTAGTCTTAGTTTTCAGAGTGTGTTTACTTTTTTAGTTTAGTCTTAGTTTTCAGAGTGTACTAGTTTTAGTTTAGTCTTAGTTTTCAGAGTGTGTTTACTTTTTTAGTTTAGTCTTAGTTTTCAGAGTGTACTAGTTTTAGTTTAGTCTTAGTTTTCAGAGTGTACTAGTTTTAGTTTAGTCTAGTTAGTTTTCAGAGTGTGTACTAGTTTTAGTTTAGTCTTAGTTTTCAGAGTGTGTACTAGTTTTAGTTTAGTCTTAGTTTTCAGAGTGTACTAGTTTTAGTTTAGTCTTAGTTTTCAGAGTGTGTTTACTTTTTTAGTTTAATCTTAGTTTTCAGTGTGTTTACTTTTTTAGTTTAGTCTTAGTTTTCAGAGTGTACTAGTTTTAGTTTAGTCTTAGTTTTCAGAGTGCGTACTAGTTTTACTTTAGTTTTAGATAGTTTGCTAATTTCAGCAGTACTTTATGGTGTAATGTTTCATTCAAAGGGAATGGTTTTGGCCGAAAAAAGATCCCCTGATATACTTTTATATTTTTATATTACAACTAATGATGCACTTTAAAACTCCACAATGTCTGTTATAAAACCAGATAACATCACTTCATCATTTTTGCACCAGAGCCAGAAAACATGGTTCACTTTGGACTCTTTTCTGCTTTGTTGTTTCATAGCAGTGGTGTGAACGTCACCATCGAATACATCCTGGAAATCTATAGTATCTCCCCACTGGTTGGCTCCTTGATGGGAGGAACCCAGCTGACTGTCTCTGGATTCGGTTTCAGCAACAACACATCTGACAACAAAGTCTCTGTTGGTAAGCAATATGAGAACCAGCTATTTCAAATTACCACGGCATAATCCCCGCCATTCAGAAATTGTCAGTATTTAACCTTCTGAGACTCGGAGGTTAAATAACACTCCACAGTTGGGCTAAATTTCACTGAGGAAAAACTGGCATGGCCATTTTCAAAGACTTCTGACCTCCAGATATGTGGATGGGTACCCACGAGTCTCCCCTTTACAGACACGCCCACCTTTTCTAAAATGGTGTATTTGAATATTTGTGCATACTGGGCTCTCTAAACAGTCTTGACATGACATAAATTGGGTTTCACTGTAAAGCTGAGACTCTTGTGGATCCAATGAGCCCAACTGTATTCATGTGTGATGCTGTTAGTCCCCATAGGAGCCATTTCATTGTAGTGAGACCATTTTTTGAAACTTGATGTCACTGTATAAAGTGACCTGTGGTGACCTCTAGGATAATCACAGCCTCATGAAACTTTACAGCCACAAACTAGAGACCTGGAGCATTCAGATTATCTAGATTAACAATAAGGGGGTTTCTGAGCAGTTTCCAGAACAGAAGTATTCGCCATCCAATCGCTGAAAAATGCAATTCTTACAGAAATCTCCAAATGTTAACACTTTTTGAAACCAAATCACATCATGGCTTTTTCTATGGTGTTCCTCAAGGTTTTGGTGTCTTAATTAGGTATTTTGGATGGATTATTGATCATTTTTATAAATTTTTGAGTGGTAAACAAATTAAATTTAAGCACCAAATATGTCTACACTCTCACAATTTATTTTTATGAATTCGTCTTTCATTCATGTTTATCTCTGATTAATGACTAGAACAACCTGACACTCAGTGCTGACTTGACATCTCAAATGAATCTTCAAGTCCTCAGCTTTCAGATGATATACACCACTTCCATGTTTCATCTACTGTTGACCTGCTGTCTCCCCCTAAAAAAAGACAAAAACTGGTCTATTAAGGGTGTCAGGGGGTTAACAGCTCTCTAGGATAATGGTTGTAGAGGAAACTAATGGGGCTGTTAGCTGGTGGGAAGCTACAGTGATGTAACTACGTGGAGAAGCAGGACTATAATGCAGCTGCTTCAGGTTCTGTACGTGTTTTCACCCGTTTCGTGTTGGTTCGTGATGCGACAGGAGGAGCAGACTGTGAAGTGAAGGCCGCCTCAGAGAAGGAACTGCAGTGTGTTCTGCAGTCGGAGGAGGAAACCCATGTTGTCACCAACCAGGGATCCCACATCAGTAGGTTTACATTTCCATCCTTTTTTTCAGGTGTCAAATTAAATCTGAGTTGGCTAAAATAGAAAACAACAGAAAGAGGATCAGGTTGCTGAAAACTGCTGCAAGCAAAGAAGTTGTCACTTGGAAATGAAATGTGACTGCACCTAGAAACTATTTTCGAAACAACGAACCAGTTTTTCCATAATTAGCTGTAGTTAGAATAGGATTAGCAAAGGAATTTTAATCGCATGTTGCTCAGCCTCAGACAATGATATCTGTACGATAATGAAATTCATTCTGTCAGTCTAACTTCACATTTGTCTGTGTTTGCTGTACCAGCTTACGGAGAGGGGTATGCATGGAGTCCTGCCTCACTGACCGTGCTGGTTGGAGACACAGTCATTTGGCGTTGGGAGGCGCCAGCCTTCCAGGACCTCGGTTTTAGGGTCTTTAGTGTTTCCAGTCCAAGTGAAACCACCTACGATGGGGTACACTTTTCCAGCGGAGAGACCAAGACACCCAAAGGTAGAATAATGAGTCACTAGCCCTCAGCAGAAACGATAACCTTGTCATCTTCCCCTCATTGTTATTGAGCTTCTCTCAAGTAAAGAAACAAAAAAACATCCATCCTTACATCGTCAATTTGTGATGTTCTGTGCCAAGGAGGCTTTATTTTGACCTGCAGCTTTGTGTTGGAATTAAGGCTTGTCATTTAACTCGATAATAATGTGTTAAATTTGTTTTAACGTCACTAATTTCTTTAACACATTAACGAAATTTGGGATTTTTAGGTTGTAGTGGGCTCAGTTTTGAAGCTGGAGTGAAAATACTGGCAAGGAATCCATTGATACAACTGTGTCAAACTATGTTGTCTCGAAAGAAGTTAAATAACTCTTCAAAGGGGTCCCTTGACCTCTGACCTCCAGATGTGTGAATGTAAATGGGTTCTCTGGGTCCCCACCAGTCTCCCCTTTACAGACATGCCCACTTTATGATAATCACATGCAGTTTTACGCATGCAGTATAAATGTGTTATTTTTGACTACTTTAAAATGATGTACTGAAAAATGCAATTATTGTAGAAATCTCTAAATGTCAAAATCAGCATTTTTATTAATTCTCAAGTGGTTGAAAAAAGGTTAAATCTAACACCAAATCTGTGTAACAAATGGTATCAACCCAAAATTTGCTGCAACAATTTATGACACGTTACAGATCATGGGGATGTCCGTCATACAGTACACTTCTATCAAAATGATGTCCTTATGCACTTTCACAATTTATTTTAATAACTATATTAATTAATGTGTCTGATTTATGGCTACAACAACTTGACACAGTATTGGGCTACATCTCAAATTAATTATCATGTTCCCAGCCTTCAAGTGATGTTCACCACTTCTATGTGATATCTACTGTTCATCCGTTATCTCCCCCTAAAAACCCCCTGTAGGCCCCTAAAAAAGACAAAAACAGGTCTGGTTGTGGGTCTCAGAGGGTTAGTTAATCAGATAACAGTGATCAGTCCAAGAAGGGAGCTGAAAAAGAGCATTATGACAATAATAAATACATTGCAAATATGAAAAACAGTCACACTATATGTGTGCTTAATTGTAGATTATATACATAAATGGAGAGAAAAATAGAAATAGCTCATACTTTCTTGCAGTGGATTATGGGCCATATGATGTTGACGGTTCAGTTCATTTTCCATCATTTCTGCTGCTGCTTCCTTGAAATGTATCAACATGATCTCACTGAGACATGAGATGTGTGTCTCACTTTTCAACATGCATGAGACAGAAATGTACACGCCATGTCCAAGAATGTTGCACGAATTGTTGTTGAAGACAGGACGATATTCATGAACTCCCTGTCACGCTCCCCTCAGGGTTTTTCGCCTACCGTTTCACTGCCCCTGGTGTGTATTACTACAGCAGCGGCTACATCGATGATGCCAACACCCTACGACTGCGGGGAGTGGTGAAAGTCGAGGCTCGGGTGGAGAAGAGCGGGATGGTTTCTGTCAGCGTGGGAGGCGTGAAGGCCAGACATGTGACAGGAGGTAAATGTTTAGCAACTTATACCTCCAGGAAATGTCAAAATAATACCGTGAGAGTTCCTCTCTACAACAACAGGTGCAATTATTCATATCTGACGTAGTAAGAGGAGTTAATAATAGAGGAAACTCAACATCCAGCTGAGACCAACTGATCCAAGTCCAAATAAAGACAATTCCAAGTTTAATCTGATCAGCAGATGAAACAGTCTCCCCTCCAGGTTTACGGCGCCTCTCCAGATCGACCCCGCAGTGCGTCGCCTCTCCACAGTGCCCGCAGACCAACGCGACCTCAGGCGGTCTTTCCTTCAGCTCCTCGACCTGCTCCACCCCCACAGTCCGCTCCATCTCCCCCAACCAGGGCTCGTACCACCAGATCATCCACATCCAGGGCCACGGCTTCGGAGAAACTGCCTGCGCTAACGAGGTTAGCAGCTCATAGTATATCTACATGGATTTAAATGAAAAATGTGCTGAATGTTAAAATTCTTTGGTCAGCACTTTTATTCTTTTATCAGTAGCTTTGCCAGTTGTCTGTGTCTTAAATTAGATTTTAAAACAAAAAAAATGAAATGATTTGAATGGCTTGATGTGAATCAACGTCTGTAGACTGATGATTTTATTTATCGGATCAGAAAGTGGGGAAATCAATAACAGCACAACTCTGTTGTAGGCCTGTACAGCATTATATACATTCCATTATTAAAACAAACAGTTTATTATGTTGTTCCTGGTTTAAAATGATCATCACATTTCAGTCACAGCCTATAATGAATAAAATATGCAGGATTTAATTTTATGCTCTGCAGCCTCCCAGTCATTCCGTCACCACTCAGGGGCCAAATCACAAAAGGGCTGCGTGGCTTTTGCAGCTGCTAAACCTGCACAAATAAGACAAAAAGAAACGGTGTAATTGTCCAAGCACCCACAAGGGCTGAAATGCACCCTGTAGAGGCTAAGCCCAGCTTTAAGCCTCTGAGGTGTTGCACCGGACTCACCTGATTGACGTTACCAATGTTATCGTCAAAGTCAGAAACACACTTTATGCTTGAATGCTGCGTTCGTTTATTTCTTCTATAAAACTCATCAGTCTCCATTACCTCGATTATATGTTCACTCCAATAGCAACAAACAAACAATAGCGGAAAATTGTAACCTATTTGAAATTTCTTTGTAATTACTAATATTTACCTCAAAATTGATCAAAAATGAGTTTTTTTAGTATTCTAAGCATTTTTGATAATAATAATATGCTGAAATAGCATATAATGGTTAAAATAGGGCCCTTAGGCTTGAGAAGCAGCTGTGCGCTGTTCTTCATTCGAGGTGAAAAACCAAAACTAATAGAAGACACTTCTGATCAGGATTAAATCTCTCTATCTGGCTCTTACACACCTCTAAATGTGCTGCCAAGCAAATAGTGTCTTGGGGCTTATTTGCTGTTTGCACACATTTAAATGGGGTAATATGCAGAATTGTGGTTTAAGGTACATTTTGAACAGTGTAAGGATAAAAGTGTGTGATTAATTTGCGATTAATCGAATGTTTTAATTGATGACAGCCTCAAAACAAGCACAACACATATGGTGCTGTGTATATTGCCATTGTTTACAATAATCATTACATTTCAGTCACAGTTTATAATGAATAAGATATGGATTCATTTGCATGTATTTAAATCAGGTAATGTGCAGGCATTCGGTGCAAAATTGTCCCCTTTCTATGCAAATGAGCCTCGTTGCAAAAAGAGTCCAATTTTCAAAGATCAGCGCTGATTGCAACACGTAGTTACAGTGAAATCATTAGTGTCTTCAGAGAGCTGCTTTATAAGGGGTCTCTGCTCAAACTCATTTATTTTGGGATGCAGTAACAGGATGCAATGGCAGTTGTGTCATTTAAAATAATGAATAAATGAATAAAACTCCCCTACATGTCAGTTTTGAAAATACATGACACAAAAATCAAATGAAAATAAGGGTATTTTTCTTATTTTTCTTCCCTCTCCCTCCTTACATGTCCTCTCTGTTAAGAGGAAACGACACCTGTGGCTGTTAAGTCAATGTCAGTCAGTGTCGTGTTGCTTGTGCACACAAAAGTGAGCAACAGTCTAAACAGTGAGGTGACACATGAGACTGAATGTAATTTAAAAGCAACAATATCATGATACTGTATATTGGTAGTAATGTTAGCTCACCTGCACTGTAAAGAATTTCTCTGTTAAATAACAATAAGTGCTGGCAGCAGAGACGCCAGCATCTTACTGTTATTCAGCAATATCGATACTGTCAAATGACTTTCCAGCTTATTACTGTATTGATGAAATACAGTATATCTCTGTTTTTTTATATTTACAATGAAGTACTGGCAGCAGAGACAACATACTGTGATTTTAAAGTTTCCATGCTGTTGACCATTTTCACAGCCTATTACAGTAAAACATGCAGTATCTTTCAGTGGTTATTTTGATTTACAGTAACATTCTGGGGTTATTTTAAATTTTCACGGTTTACTGTAGACAGGCATAATACAGTGACTCAGCATATCTAAAATCTCAATATTCAATGCAATCAAAATGAAAGTTGTTTTGTGGGTTACAGGGAAGTGCATAAACTTATGATAAATAATCAATAAACAATTTACAAAGGATATAAATCCCACAAATGTTTATTTAAACGGGCACAGTCAGCATGAATACTGCTACTGTAAAATATAATAATAATACAAAAAATCAACTAAAAACTGATAAACAAGCCAAAGAGATTCAGAGCAGCAAAATAAAAAACAAATGGCAATAAACTTTAACTCCTAGACTGCATGTCAGAGACCTCATCAAACTTAAAAACACAACAATACTTCTAACTCTTTCCATTTTTTGTTTTACGTACAGCGTCTCATCTTACCATATCGAACTTTATCTTGGATCAAACAATTGGACTAAACACTGAGGCGACTAATACAGAGGAAATAAGTGTTTAACCTAGTGTGTAACCTTTTGTGCTCTCAAAAGGCAGTTTAAAGTATCTACAGTATCTAAATTTACAGCAATGATTTCCAGCTGTCCGCAAATGTGCATCACTAACAACGTCTTGAAACTATGCATCAATAACACCATCTGTAAAATAGTTTTTCAGGATTTCAAAAATGTGTTTTTTGAAACCACTGTGAAAATACTCACCAGTAAGAACTTGCAGGTGTTTTTCCCACTAAAAATAGTCCTGTGAGGTACACATATGTCCTGTTATATCTACAGAATATAGATTTACTGCTGACTATGGAAACGTCACGAACTTCAATTAGTGGCAACGTTTGGGGAAAAACGCTGTTAAAATGGTCCTGTGGGTTCATGTTTTACCTCTAAAAAAGAGCTAGACTTCATATTTTACCTTTTAAAATAGTACGGTGAAGCTCGTGTGTAGCTCATACACAAGTTATGTGAGGTAGACTTGTGCTTCACCGCAAAACAGTCCTGTGAGGCTTGTGTTTTACCTCTTAAAAGAGTTACGTAAGTCTGAGTAGGTGTAGACAGTCCTGAGTCAAAGAGGACTCATCTCAGTCGGGGAGAGATGATCGCCACCATGCTGGTCATTGTTCCAGTGTTGGCAAATATAATAACATCACATGCTTCTAAAGCTGATGCTATTAAAGTCTTTTATGGTTTAACGTGGCAATGTCAGTCTGTGAGAACAACAGGAAAAATGAAGAGCAAGAGACAAGAGAGAGCTCAATGACATATATGAACCCATTCGAAGTCCATGAGTTCTTCTGGACCATCGTACCCGTTTCCTCGGATGGCCATTTATCCTCTCTGATACAGATACAAACGAAGCGCCTGAAATCACAACAGTCTATGATCAGTGACCGAATGGAAAACTACATTTTGTAGTCTAAAAGAGGTAGTTTGAGTCTGTTTTAACATAAGGTGACATAACTAAGTAACTGCGACTGATATCATGAAGTATTTTGTGTAATTTTGCAGCTTGATTTTCCTATCAGATCTCTTTATATCTTAGAGCTATTTTATCTGCCGAACATCGCCAAATCACACACACCTCAACTGAAGCTTATCGGCAGTGTGATCTGAGAAAGTATTTTTACGATACAGGAGAGCAACATCAAGCTGTAGCATTACATAATATAATATATGTTGTATTCTTGTGGTTTGAAATATTTTGGTTACCTGACCTGAGCCCCCATGTTCTGCTGCTCAGAGTTCATGTCTCTGTCAATACCAGTACGTAATAACTGCCACCTTATGCTAGGTGAGAATAACTGTTACCTGTTGTAAAAAAAATGATATGGCATTCATTATTTAAAATACATGGCAAGAGAGAGGATATAAACTTACAGCTGTAGTGCAGTGAATTCGCCTCAGAGTTTTATATGATAGTACCTTTCTCCTCCAGATGCTACATCGTCTTTGTGTTGTCTGAAGCCATGTGAGTTCATTCACTGATCTAAACGCTTGTTGTGGTTGATGCTGGTGTCTGTGTCCTGCAGGTGACGGTGGGAGATCAGCCCTGTCAGGTGATCAACAGCTCTGATTCTGAGATTAACTGCCGACTCAGCATCAGAAGCGGACTTCCCGTGGGTGTCGCTCACCCCGTAGCCGTCAGAGTCAACAATCTCGGCAACGCCGTCATCGCCGTACCAAACGAGCTAGGCCGGCGCTTCGTGGTCCTGCCCGTGGTGGACTGGGTCTCGCCTCCCGTCGGCAGCCCCACCGGCCACACGCGGCTGTTCGTTCACGGCTCTGGCTTCTCTGGAGGACAGGTGACTGTAGCCAGTGAGCCGTGCTCTGTTGTGTCAGTCAATTACACCAGCATCACCTGTGACACCGCCCCCTCTCAGCCACACACCGGGGATGTCGTCTTCCACGGGGGCAGGATCCAGAGCTCCTGTCATTCAAACTGCTCTTTTGAGTATTCTTCCTCCGTCACTCCCACGGTCTCCAGTATATCCCCCGACAGCATCAGCAGACCAACCAACATTACCATCTCTGGCTCAGGGTTTGGCAGCCACGTGGATGACGTGGTGGTCTTTGCCAGCGCCTCAGAGCTGCAAGTCACCGCCGTGACTCATAGCAACATCATGCTGAGCGTCAATGCTCTGCCTGCGGGCGACCACCCAGTCAGAGTGATTGTGAGAAGTAAAGGCCTCGCATCCGGCTCCATCACCCTGAGCAGCAATGCCCAAGCCTCCCTCCACCCCGACGCCGGCAGCCTGGCAGGAGGAACCTCTCTGGTCTTCACTGGAAACGGCTTCGCTTCGGGGAACACCAGCGTGATGGTTGGTGGCGCGCCCTGCAGGATTCAGGAGCTGACAGCGGGTCAGCTTCAGTGCCTGACGCCTCCTCACAGTGAGGGGCTGGTGACTGCCAACATCCAGGTGTTTTCGGTGCAGTATCCTCCTCTCAACTTCACCTACTCGGCAGCCCAGACTCCTGTCATCAGCTCCATCAACCCCATCACTGGTAAATATGGTCCTCTGCATCCTGTAGTCATAGTAACACCACCCTGTAACAAGAATTCTGGTCGGGAGGAGACGTTAATCACAGTCAGTTTGGATCAAGTCATAGTCAAGTCAGCACACTGACACACTGACAGCTGTTGTTGTCTGCTGGGCTGCAGTTTACCATGTTATGATTGGAGCATATTTTATGCTAAAGTCAGCACCTGTGAGGGTTTCTGGACAATATTTGTCACTGTTTTGTGCTGTTAATTAATTTCCAATAATAAATATATACATACATTTGCCTAAAGCAGCATATTTGCCCACTCCGATGTTGATAAAAGTATTAATTACTTGACAAATCTCCCTTTAACGTACATTTTGAATAGCTTAATTGTGATTAACTATGGACAGTCATGCAATTAATTGCAATTAACTATTTCAATTGATTGACAGCATGTGGTGAAAGACGGTAATGCAGCATTTATCCGGGAATGTTGCCATGGACACCCATTTCATAATACAGCAAACATCTAAATATTGCATATTGCATTTGGCAATAGTGATCTAACAGACATTTGTTTAAATTAAAATCTGAGATTGCCACTTGATTGCCACCAGATTGTATATGTTCATGTTATATCTGTGTAACCTTCCACTCATTTATTTCCCACAGGGCCGAGCGGTGTGGTTATCACACTGACAGGTTCAGGATTCGGCAACGATTCTCGGCACGTCTCCGTCACCATGAACCACGTCCCCTGTGTTGTGTCCATGGTTTCTGACACGCAGGTTCAGTGCACCGCAGGAGACAACCCAGGGGGTCCGTACCCAGTCGTGCTACATCAGCAGGTCAAAGGTCTCGCCCAGTCAACTGCCATGTTCATGTACGAGCTGACTCTGAGCAGCGTGCAGCCCAGTGAGGGTAAGACTAGTCTGCTTTTCTCACATACTGTATATGTACTTGTTAGTTTTTATCCTTGTATTCTTCGCTGCTGTGTTGCCTCACAGTGCAGGTTTGATGTCATCTTATTGATTCAGGCAGCTATGGCGGCGGCGCTCTGCTGGTGGTGCAGGGTTCTGGGTTTGACCCGTTAAACTCCAATGTGACTATATGCGGGGAGGAGTGTGAAGTTGACCGAGAGATGTCCACATCATCTCGTCTGCACTGCATGTCTCCACCCATCAACGGTAAGTTTACTTCACTTTATTTCATCAGGATAATCCACTCCGATCAAACAAAACGATTAGACTATTAACCCCCTGAGACCTGCCCGACCAACTTGACTGTCTGAGGTTGTAGCAGGTTCAGTTTTAGAGCTAGAGTGAAGGTACAGGTATCATAAAAAACTAGGTAGGTTGACAATAAGAACGTTTCTGAACAGTTTCCATAACAGAAGTGCTCACCATCCAGTTGCTGTAAAATGCAATTCTTGCAGAAACGTCCAAATGTCAAAAGTTTTTGATCCCAAATCACAGCGTGACTTTTTCAGCTGTCAGAGTGCTGACTTGACTATGACTTGATCCAGACTGCATGTGATTATCATGAAGTGGGCATGTCTGTAAAGGGGAGACTGGTGGGGACCCAGAGAACCCATTTACATTCACATATCTGGAGGTCAGAGGTCAAGGAAACCCTTTAAAATGGCCATGACACTTTTTCCTTGCAAAAATTGTATCTTAAATTTGGAGCTTTATTTCCCTCACATCACGTTAATGATGACATGGTTGATACCAATGGATTCCTTAAGTTTTGTAGTTTCATATGATGCACTGTCTTCACTCTGGCTTTAAAGCTGAGACAGCTACAATCTGAAAATTACAGATTGCATGAATGCGTTTAAAAAATTAGTGCTGTTAAAATTTGCATTAACTTGTTATTGTGTTAACTTTGACAGCTGTATGTAAAATACATGTACATGTGACGTCTGCTTCATAGAAACACAGGACTCAAAAGCACGGCTCAGATTCAAACCAGGTAGAAGGTCAATACAGTCTTTAATAGAGCAAAAGTCGGTACACGGGTAATCAGTCCAACAGGCAACCAGATCAAAAAACAGCAACCAAAAGGCAGGTCAAAAAACAGGAACACAGAGAGGTGTTCAGGAACACAGAGAGGTAAACACCAGGAAGAAACGTGAGGACGATCAATTACGAACTGGCAACGTGAGGAAAGAAGAAGAAGAAGAAGAAGAAGAAGATAGTCCTTTTTAGTCCCCTTGGGGAAATTAATTTTCACTCTGTTGTTACTTATACACGGTACATGCAGACCCGAACACACACATGCACAAACATGCAAAATGGAGAGATGTAGAGTGATGGGGCTGCTCCTGACAAGCGCCCCGAGCAGTTGGGGGTTTGGTGCCTTGCTCAGGGGCACCTCGGAGTGCCAAGAGGTAAACTGGCACCTCTCCAGCTCCAGTTCACACTCAGTTCTTGGTCCATGTCGGGACTTGAACCGGTGACCCTCCGGTTCCCAAGCCAACTCCCTACAGACTGAGGAGCACTCACATTATATACCAGAGGTCTGGTATATAATGGCGGTCCCTGGTTGTGTCCAACCAGGGGCGGGACCAGCCAATCAGAACACACGAGGACAGGAAGTGCAGTGATCTGAAACGAGAGGGAGGTTAGGGATTTCAAAATAAAACAGGAAAAGCAAATAATAACATAACGTAAGATCTGGAGGACCTGACATACATCAATAAATAGCCCACTCATGAAATTTGAAGCCTTTATATGTCTTGAAAAAAGGAGAAAAAGGTTGTGCTCTTTTTATGTTGTGTATTGTTGTGGTTGTTCAAAAACTGTGAGGAAAATGGTTGTGTACCTACTCAGAACTGGACAGAAATATAATTGTTGCTGCAATAAAATAATAATAATAATAATAATAAACATCCTGTTATTGCATTACTTTTTACAGTTCTTATTGAAACAAAAAAAATGCAGAGCCCTGATTCTTCATCTTCATCTATTCCTCATAAATGTTGTGTAAGTTTGGGATGTTGTTTAGCCTCCTTTGCTCTAAGCTGGTATGACGTGACAGTGGATTCCTCAGGTTCTCCAGGTACATATGATACCGGTATCTTCACTCAGCTTTAAACCTGAGCCGCTGCAACCTGAAAATCCCAAGTTGCACTGACGCGTTAAAGAAAGTAATGGTGTTAACGCGTTATTACCGCATTAACTGTGACACCCCTACTTATTAGATTACTTCCTCTCTAACAGCATTCCAGATTTCGAGGAAAGGTTAAGGGGTTAAAGGTTTTACTTTGTAAAAATGTGATCCTGCTGGTTTATGGCATTTAAGTTATGGACTCTTTAAAGCACTAATGGAGACAGACTGTGTCTCAGAGGATTGTTGACAGCAGTTCATCACAGGAGAAAATGTCAGGCATGTCACATGAGATAAGTAACGTTACGGACGATAAGACATCTAAAGCGGCTTGTCATCTCTGAGCACGTATCTTAAACCTTCTGTCCTTTTGTTGTGCGTCTGTCTGTCCCGTCTGCTCTCAGCCACTCTGTCGGCGTTGAGCTGCGTGGTTGCCGTTGTTAACCAGCACGACACCGTCAACATTTCAAATGGCTACACCTACAAATCTGAGCTGACTCCGATGATCGTAGAGGTCACTCCTCGCAGAGGAGGCACCGCTGGAGGCACCCGGCTCACAATCACCGGCTCTGGTTTCAGGTGAAGTAAAGGAGGAGACCTGCAGTGAACAGAGGACACAATAGAGAGACACACCCAGAGTATACACCACTGGCTAGGAATAAAGCACTCAGCTTACATAACACAAGTGGTTTCATTTAATGGGTCATCTTTGCTTCCATTCTGTTAAAAAAATGTTCATGTAATTCTTTATACTGAGCTAACGATTAGTATTCCAGATATATTTATCATCAATAGTGTTAAAAATAAATCTTCAATGTACATTTTTAAATGCACCCAAAATAAAACCCCTCATACTGCCCATTAACATCACATTATAATGGACAGCAGACAGCATCATATCATAAAGTCCTACTGGTGATTATATCGAGAAAGACACAGTGATATAATAACATACCGTACTCTCACATAATATAATATTGTACCATATCACTCATATATTTTCTTTATTTTGAGTATATTTTATTATATTCTAACATATGAAATTGTAAACAGTGTTAGAGATATATTATGTGAAAGGGCAGTATGTTAGTATACCTGTTACCTTCTATTCTGTTTAATTGTAGTATATGATGTGATATTTTTGATATGATTGTGGTAATATTATATACTATTATAAAATAAAGGAATATAATATGTTGTATGAAAGTATAGGGTATTCTGTAGGGTTTATTATATTATATTCTAATATATTATCGTATGTCTATATACTGTATATTGTGGTATGATATGTTATGTTAATGTAAGGTATATTATACTAATATTATATTATATTATGTTATATTATATTATATTATAATTACAGATTAACAAATACTAGTCTATATTGTTACCTAGCATGCTATTATCTTATATTATATTATATCATATCATATTATACTGTATATATCACAGTATATAAAATAGTAGCATATATTACTGGCTTGCTATTGTCTTATATTATCCTTAATTGAATTATATTAAATTATAATGGGAGATTTAACTGTGTTGTGGTACATTATAGTATTGAGGTATATCATGTTACAGTGAAATATGTAATTGTAATTAAAACTTTAATATATTTTATTATATCCTATTTCATTCAGTATGTGCATGTCACAATACAATGTATAATATAATCTCTTATTCAATCTACCTGTTTTATTTATTCATCAGTTACCGTAGCTTATCTATCAGTTGATGTTAGGGCTTTGTATTAGCAAGAATCTGGTGATACGATACGTATTATGATATAGGGGTTACGATTCAATATACTGAAAGCGAAGCAATTTGTTGCAAATTTTTTTCTTACACCCCTTGCTGTGTTATTTCATTTCACTCTGTCCCACCTCATTGAATCTCATCAAGTTCACTTACTTTCCCGCCTTATAGCACCAACATGAATGAAGTCAACGTGACCATCGCCGGCTCCGTGTGTGACGTTCAGTCCGCCAACGACACACACATCATCTGTGTGACAAACTCGCAGCGACAGTCTCAGGAAACCAAGGTCCGAGTCAGCATCGGAGACAAAGGCGTCGCCAAGATGGTACGAGCGGAGGGTCAGATCCCCCTGATCTTACTCACGACGCAGGGTCACATCTGTTTCACCTGAAATGAGATTTCATGTCTCTGTGATACATGTGTGTCTTCATCCAGTATTTGTCTCTTTCCTCAGGATAATGCAGACTTCTTCTACATTGACGTGTGGTCGTCCAGGTTCACGTGGGGAGGTCTCACTCCACCCGAGAAGGGCTCGTTCGTCGTCATCACTAAAAACCAAACCATCCTGCTGGACGCCAACACCCCTGTGCTGAAAATGGTCCTCATTAAAGGTGCAAAAATGATTTTATCAGGAGCTTTGGACATATTTACATACGGACATTGTGTATTTGTAATGATACAGAGACGCTTTTGGATTGACGTCAGATCTTTATTTGTCTGTATGTTTTTCTTTCTTCTTTTTCATCTTCCATTCAATCAAGATTTGAAATATATGATTTCATATTTATGCACAAAAGTACCTATCTGTGGGTCTGTCTGTCTGTCCATCTATTTATCAATGGGATAATGCTGTGTATTAAAATGAAAAGATATTTGGTGAAACTCACATACATTCATTGGTCAGCTGGTCAAGAACATAAAACACGCGTCTTTTTATCACCAGTACTGAGATTACAGTTCACTGTTGTCCTCAGGAGGGACGTTGGTGTTTGATGAAGCGGACATCGAGCTGCAGGCAGAAAACATCCTGATCACAGATGGTGGGCGGCTGCAGATCGGCCAGGAGGGGGCGCCATTCCAGCACAAAGCCATCATCACGCTTCATGGACACGTGCGCTCAACTGAACTTCCTGTTTATGGAACCAAGACCCTGGCTGTCAGAGAGGGAGTGCTGGACCTGCATGGTATAAACTCACAAAAACATTCAAACATGAGAGCATTAATACCACCCTCGTTTCTGTACGCTAAATATGAAGCTACAGCCTGCAGTCCGCTTAGCTTAGCTTAGCTTAATTTAACTTAGTTTAGCTTAGCTTAGCTTAGCTTAATTTTACTTAGCGTAGTTTAGCCTAGCTTAGGTTAGCTTAGTTTAATTTAAGTTAGCTCAGCTTAGCCTAGCTTAGGTTATCTTAGATTAATTTAACTCAACTTAGCATAGCCTAGCTTAGCTTAATTTAATGTAGCTTAGCATAGCCTATCTTAACTTAATTTATCCTAGCTTAGGTTAGCTTATTGTTAAGAGTGGAAATGGGGAAACAGCTAGCCCGGCTCTTTCCAAACAAAAGAAGCTGCCTACCAACACCTTTTATAGTGTAGATAAAATTGGAAGTTGGAAAAAAACAGAAATGTATTTCACATTATCAAATGTATATGTTAATTAATAACACTTTTACAGGTCTGGCAACTTATTTGAAGTGGCTTTGGAATTACTGCCAACTTATACCAATTTTTACCTCAAAATTGATCATAAGCAAATTATGAACATTATTTTATACTTATATTCTGCTGTTTCCCAGTAGCTGGTAATTTATTTATAATTCAGGAAAAGAATACAAAGTCAATTGATATGTATTATTTCCATGTTTGCTGATAAATAGACAATAATTAGCAACTAACTTAATTTCTTACTAATCTCCATGAATCAACTGTGTAGACAAAACGTCACAATGGTGAGATTTGTGCCTGATCAGAAATGTCTTCTATAAGAGCAGCGCACAGCCGCTTCTCAGGACCCTATTTTAACCATTATATGCTATTTCAGCATATAATCATTAAATAATGTATATGATAAAGTAATTTTCGATAATTTGGCAGTAATTCCAAAGAAATTTCAAGTAGGCTACTTGCTAATTATCACCTAATTACCATGAAATTTACAGACCTGTAAAATGTAAAAGTGTTACAGTTAATTTTGTGTATATATTGATGATTGTGCACTTATCAAATAAGATTGGGACTTGTAACAAAGTATTTTTACATGTTGTATGTAAGCAAAGGACCAGAATACTGATACTACAGAATACTGACTTACAGTCATCTGCATTAAGCGACAGAAAACTGAGGTAGTCCTGACCTGTATTCCAAAAAACCCTGATTCTATGTCACTATGTCACATAATGGTAAGCTGACAGGGTCATTTGAGTCGTGTGTCCTGAAGGGATGTCATTATTAGTGACACCTCACCTGCCCTCCATTGTTGACAACCTGTTTCTCCAGGTATTCCCGTTCCCGTCCCCTGGACCCACCTGGCTCAGACGGCGACTAACGGCTCCGTCATACTGACTCTGATGAAGGCGGTGACTTGGAAAGCTGGTGATGAAATTGTCATCGCGTCCACCGGCCACAGGTGCAGTCTTGAATTCACGCTTGTCGAAGGGAGTTTGTGAGCAGTTTACACAACAGAACTGCTCACCGTTCAGTCGCCAAAAAATGCAATTCTTGTAGAAATCTCCAAATGTCAAAAAGCTTTTGATACCAAATCACAGCATGGCTTTTTCTATGGTGTTCCTCAAGGTCTTGGTGTCTTCATGTGGTATTTTGGAGGGATTATTGATCATTTTGATCAATTCTCGAGTGGCAAAAATAGTTAAATTTAGTACCAAATCTGTGTAACAAATGTTATCAACCCAAAAATTGCTGCAAAAACACGAGACATTAGTGAGCATAGGAATGGACATCATGTACTTCTATTATAATGTTCTAAACCCTTATACACATTTACAGTTTATTTAAATTTATTCAATTAATTAATCCAAGGGGTTAATATATTAAACTATCTAATTAGTTCAAGAAGAAAAAACACATTTTGTTTGTAGATACTGTGTTTTTTCAAAAGTGCAGTATTTTTGTAGACCTTATGTAACATTAGTGACAATTATTGATAATCAACCTAAACATGTTTTTACAGTGGAAATACAGTATGTCAGACATTTGACTAAAAGCCTTCAAACTTCAAAAACTTTCAATTGTGCTATATGTCATGTATATGTAGCAAAAATTGAAAATAAAGTTGACTTGACTTGACTAAAACATCTAAATCTCAAACCCCTAAAATGTACATGACCACATGATTATTTTACCCAAATTTTAGATCTCAAACTCACAAGTGGATGGCCTTACACAGTTAATGTTAAGTCCCGTTTCCAAAGCTTTACAGAGGTCCAGTCATGTTTACTGTATTATTATCTATTATATAGAGTTACACTGAATGGTAAACTTCCATTTTTATAGCGCTTTTCTAGTCTTCCAACCACTGAAACCACTTTACACTACTTCAGCTTTCACATACACAAACACTGATGGCAGAGGCTGCTATAGAAGGTGCCAACCTGCCCATCAGGATCTAATCAAATACTCACTCACACACTGATGGGCACAGCCTTTAGGGGCAGTTTGAGGCACTGAAACAACACTGTAATGGAGCTGCTGGTAGAAATCATTTATTTCTGTTTCCAGGCACAGCCAGAGAGAGAACGAGGTCAGGAGGATCGCCACCATGTCGGCCGACGGGAAGACGGTAACCCTGACCGAACCGCTCAAGTACACTCACCTCGGGGTGACCGTCACACTGCCCGACGGTACGGTGTTTGAGGGTCGAGCTGAGGTGGGTCTCCTCACCAGGAACATCGTGGTACGAGGCTCCCAGCACCAAGAATGGAACGACACGATCGAAGCCTGCCCCGACGGCTTTAACACAGGTACTGTGTTTCAGCTTTAGGCATAGGCTTGGCCCGTACACTTTGTACACTTGTATTTATTTTGACATAGTAACAACATCATGTCTCTTGGTGCTGCAGGTGAATTCAACACCCAGACCTGTTTTCAAGGAAGGTTTGGAGAGGAGGCTGGCAGCGATGAGTTTGGATGCTGCATCATGTTCCACGCACCCAGACCAAATGAGAATCTGGCAATCGGCAGACTGGAACATGTTGAGGTGAGATGCTTCAAACAGTCTGCGCTTGTTTTATTCTTTACAGCCAATTACAGTATATTGATCAGATCACTCCTTTTGTTTCAAAAGTCTCTTGTTCCTTTCGTGGGCCTATGTTCTTATGTATTTGCCCCTCTGAGACCCATAATAGACCCATTTTTGTCTTTTTTAGGGGGGTACAGGGGTCTTTAGGGGAGTCAGCAGTGGATGTCACATAGAAGTGGTGAACATCCTCTGAAAGCTGGAAACATGGAAATTAATTTGTGATGCAAATCAGCACTGTGTGTCAAGTTGTTCTGGTAATAAATCAGAAACATTAATTCTTTTATTCATTTGTTACACAGATTTGGTGCTAAATTTAACCATTTTTTTTAACCACTCGAGAACTGAGAAAAATGATCAATAATCACATTAATACTAGCTTCATGAGTTTCATGAGGCTGTGATTATCCTAGAGGTCACCACAGGTCATTTTATGCAATAATAATAGTAATAATGTTATGGTTTCTCTCCGCTTTACAGTGAGACCCAATTTAGGTACTTCCAAACTGTTTAGGGACCATTTAGGCACCACTTTTAGATTAGGCATAAAGAACACATTTATTCTACATTCATAAAACTGCATGGTTTTTTTCCCCAAACTGCGTGCAACTCGTGGGTACCCATAGAAGCCATTTTCATTCACATATCTTGAGGTCAGGGGTGAAAATTGCCATGCCAGTTTTTCCTCGCTAAAATTTACTTTGGAGTGTTATTTATCCTCCTTCTTGGCAAGCTAGTATGACATGGTTGGTACTAATGGATTCCTTAGGTTTCAGACTGTTCAACACTGAACATACAGCCTCTGAAAGACAGTCAAGTCGGTCGGGATAGCGGGTCTGTGGGGGTCAGCACAAACTGAAATGATAAACTTTATGTTTTTTGCCACAGGTCTACCACGCAGGACAGGCCTTTAGACTGGGACGTTATCCCATCCACTGGCATCTGATGGGAAACATTGACTTCAAGTCATACGTGCGGGGTTGTGCTATCCACCAGACCTTCAACAGGGCCGTAACCATCCATAACACCCACCGGCTGCTGGTGGAGCACAACGTCATCTACAACATAATGGGTGGGGCCTTCTTCATCGAGGACGGCATTGAGACGGAGAACATCCTGCAGTACAACCTGGCTGTGTTTGTCAAGCAAAGCACCAGCCTGCTGAACGACGACATCACCCCCGCCGCCTACTGGGTCACCAATCCCAACAACATCATCCGCCACAACGTGGCCGCGGGGGGCACCCACTTCGGCTTCTGGTACCGCATGCACGACCACCCCGACGGCTCGTCCTTTGACAGAAACATTTGCCAGAAGAAGGTTCCACTCGGGGAGTTTTACAACAACACGGTGCACTCTCAGGGCTGGTTCGGCCTTTGGATCTTCCAAGACTTCTTTCCCATGAAGGACGGTAGCTGCTCCTCTACAACCCCCGAGCCTGCCGTCTTCCGCTCCCTCACCACCTGGAACTGCGAGAAAGGTGCAGAGTGGGTCAACGTGGGCGCCGTGCAGTTCCACGGGTTCGTCATGATCAACAATGAGAAAGCTGGTATTGAAGCCAAGCGCATCATGTCGTGGGCTGTGGACGGCTTTGGTGTGAAGGGAGGGGCGACGATGTCCAACAGCACCATTGTGGGCCACGTGGACGAGCTCGGACTGGGAGATAACTACTGCACGCGCCGAGGTATCATCACGCCATCCGACGATGGCCTGAGTATCATTAACACCAAGTTCATCAACTTCAACCGAGGGTCTTGCGCAGCCATCGGGGTCACCTCAATCGATGGGACGTGTGTGGATCGGTGTGGTGGCTGGTCTGTCTTGTGTAGTGGTATCGAATACTTCAACTCACCCCACAAGGCCGGTTTCAGGTGGGAGCACGAGGTGCAGCTGGTGGACACTGACGGCTCCCTCACAGGTACTCAGTCTGTTTGTTATGCCAATGTATTGCACATATTTGTCACTTCTTCATATCGTTTTCAATCCATCTATCTTTTTAAGTTTGATGTTATTCTGTATTTTTCTTATTGTCAGCAAAGCCAAAACCAGCAAGACTACCCTACCTTGTCTATAACACTGAGCCCTACTATTGGTCCCCACTGAAGAAAACAGTTCAGTAATATATAGAATGAAAACAGGTATTAGTCATGAAACCTGGAAATGAGTTAGCATTTTAGCACTTCTGGTTCCCTCGTCTGGAAGTCAGTGAGTTTTTAATGAGATGCCTGAAATAAGGTCTGTGGTTAACACAAGCTGAAGAGATTTTGATGTTTTGTTCTACAGTATGAAATTGGGGCTGTCAATCAATTGAAGTATTTAATTAATAATTAGCTGTCAGCTTTAATTGCAAATTAATCGCACATTTTTATCTGTTCAAAATATACATTAAAGGTAGATTTGTCCTTTATTTAATCTCTTATCAACATGGGAGTGGACAAATATGCTGCTTTATGCAAATTATGTATATATTTATTACTGGAAATCAATTAACAACACAAAACAATGACAGATATTGTTCAGAAACCCTCACAGGTTCTGACTTTAGCATAAAATCTGCTCAAATCATAACATGTTAAACTGCAGCCCAACAGTCAACAGCAGCTGTCAGTGTGTCAGAGTGCTGACTTGACTATGACTTGATCCAGACTGACTGGGACTATCATAAAGTGGGCATGTCTGTAAAGGGGAGACTGGTGGGGACCCAGAGAACCCATTTACATTCACACATCTGGAGGTTAGCAGTCAAGGGACCCCTTTGAAAATGACCATGACAGTTTTTCCTTGCCAAAATTTAAATTTAAGTTTGGAGCGTTATTAAACCTCCTTCGCGACAAGTAAGTAATGACCTGGTTGATACCAATGGATTGCTAAAATTTTCTAGTTTGCTATGATGCACCGTCTTCACTCTAGCTTTAAAACTGAGACAGCTACAATCTAAAAATTGCAGAGTGCATTAATGTGTTTAAATATTTGTGGCATTGAAATGAATTTGCGTTAACCTTATCGGATAAACTTTGACAGTCCTATATAATATACACGTGCATCAATAAATAGCCCACTTGTGAAGTGTTTTTGTGTCTGAACGTTAGCGTTTTACTTGTGGTAATTGCCAACCTCAAAAATCATAAACTTGTGTTTGCCACAGAGCTTATTTTCTGCAGTAATCCGGGAGGTCGAGGGAACCAGGGCAAAGCTAACTTCCCGGTTGACCCACAAAAATACATCATACATGCTGCACTCATTTATTCAACAAACAGTGAAGCCTTGTCAGGGATCATCATAAAACAGCATATATCAGGTTTTAAAAGTTAATCCTCCATCCCTGCATCGTACTACACTCCTGTATGACCTTTGTTTCCTTGTTTTCAGGAAACATCAACAATAAAGTCGTGCCTTTGAGTCCCTTGCTGGACCCCGCTCACTGTTCCCAGAGGGCCAACTGGAGCGTGGGTTTCCCCGGCGCTGTGTGCGACCACACGGTCAACTTCCATCGCTTGGCGTTCAACAACCCATCACCGTCCTCTCTGAAGGCCAAGGATGTCATCTTAACCAACTCATATGGTATTAAAATACACAGACATATTACTTTTAAACATCAGTTTGTTGTTTAAGAAGCAGAAATTTATCTGTAGCTCTTTATTGATCTCTACTAGTGACTTGTGGTCTCTGTCATGAATCATCTACTGCAAAAACAACAAAACAGAATAAAACAGGCTGTAAATAGCATATACCACAAATAACATGTTATGCAAAAAAAGTGATAACGAACGAGATGGTATGATATAAAATATGTTTCACAGGAGAAGTTGACAATTACATTGAATAAACGCTGATACATGTCCAAGTATTTATGTACAATTATGTTATAAATGTTTATATGCTGCTTATAAATGCTAACGGCTCGTTTTCACATTCCTCTGTATATATGCGAGTCAACCGGAGGTTCATTCATTCCAATGGGAACCTCTGTGGTGTCCGACGTTTTCATTAAACTTCACCTTCCGCTTTTCTTTTTTCAGTCTGTAATTTGCCTCAGGTGCCTCTTTAGCATAACGTGCTAACTTCCTGTAGAATTAGCAAATTAAAAAAACTGATTCATGAATGTAATACAGCTCTATACAATTTTTCTTCGTCGTTATATTTAGCAGTTTTGTGAAGTAAGACCTATGAACTCTGTGTTGCACAGCTAGCATGCTACCAATCAGCTAAAAAAACTGATTTATGAATGTAATACAGTTGTATATAATTTAAAATAATTTAAATTTCATTTTAATTTAATTCCATTTTCTAAGTGAAAAGTTCAACGTTATATTTAGCAGTTCTGTGAACTATTTTGTTAAAAGACATATGAACCATTGTGTGCACTCTGTGTTACACAGCTAGCATGCTACCAATGTTAGCTAAATATGCCTGTGGAGTTAGCGACTTAAAAAAACAGATTCAAATGTAATACCATCCATCCATCCATCCATCCATGTCAACCGCTTATCCCGTTAGGGGTGGGGGGGGGTGGGGCCGATCCCAGTGGGAATGGGGGGAGGGAGGGGAAACCCGGGAAGGGTGCCACCATGAGGGGAAAAAAAAAAAAAAAAAAAAAAAAAAAAAAAACAATCACCACCACACACCCCCAAGGAAAAATAAAAAAATAATTAACCAAAAAACATTGGGGGGGGGGGAGGGGGGGGGAGGAAACCCAAGGGAGGAAAAACCAAGAGGGAGGGGAAAAACCGGGGCGCCCCCCCCCTGAATGTAATACAACTCTATATAATTTTTCAAAGTGACAAGTTCAACGGCATATTTACCAGTTTTGTGAACTATTTTGTTAAAAGACGTATGATCCACTATATGCACTCTATTAGCTAGCTACCTAGCTAGCATGCTACCAATGCTAGTTAAATTTCGGTCACCAGATGTCCTGGTTTGTGCGGTACTGTCCCGGTTTCAAGCCCCGACTAATATCTGTAAAACACTCGAATATCAATGCATGTTTGGGTTGGTATTTCTATCCATAAAGAAATGCATTTCCTTGCGCTGAACACCGTATACTACACTCAGAACATGAAACAAACTCATGTGGATATATATTATATAATACACTGTATATAAATATATAAATGTGTCTGCTGTAATACAAGAGTATAAAGTATGTGCTGTTTTTAAACTCACTATTACAGGCACCAGTGTGATTCCCTATCTGAAGAAGAGAATGACTCATAAGTTTGGCTGGATGGCCCTGCTGCCCTCGAGACAAATGTACAACTGGTTCTTTGAGGATGTGGATCACATCACCAACATCAGTTACGCTGCAAAATTCTACGGCTTCAGCGTACGTGAAAGATCCTCAACGTGATTTGATTTAACAGGACAATGCTGTGCATGCACATCAAATATCAGACCTGCTCTCTGCCTATTTACAGTATACTGATGTTTTGTTTGCTTGTACGTTTCCCCTCTCACAGTCCGATCAATATGTGATCATCAACCACAACTTCACCCAGAGTCCGGACAGATTCCGTATCATCGATGAGAGGAACGGCTCGTCGACACCGCTGAGCTTCAGCAGTAACATCAACGGAGACTGGTACTTCAACGACAGCTCCAACAACCTCTACTACATCGGTTAGACGCACTTTCATATGGCTCTATTGTTAATTTTAATGATCTTGTAAGTTGTTTATTAAGCAAAAAAACAAAAGCAAAACATTAGTCATGTTTACATGCGCAAAATATCTCCAATCCGATCTGAACCTTGGTTGATCGGAAATTCCAAATCCGCTAAATATAATGATCCGATCGTGATGTGTATATACATGCACCGAGCATTTAATCAGAATAAATCCTTTGGGCATGCGCAGAGTCAGAATGTTCCGATTGACGTGTTTGCATGGAGCATTTTTAATCTGATTGGGCCTTTTTTTCCGATTATTTGTGTCTACGTAAACGCAGCTGACTGATTGTAGCTTCTCAGATATGAGGATTTGCTGTTTTTCTTATATCACTGTAAATTAAATATCAGGATAGTTGGGCAGACAAAACAAGATGTCACAAAAAATGTGTGAATATTTTTCACATTTTTTGCCACTTTTAAAGACTAAAAACTTGCTAGATTAAAAATAAATTATATTATTATACTGCATAACATTTAACTGCTGTATCACAGTGTCTTTAAAGAGTGGAAACTATATAATCTGTTGGCATATATGTAGTCTCTAGTAAGTATGAACCTGAAAATGAGTATATGTTCCCTTTAAACGTTTAACACTTGTTAAACTTGCCCACTTATTATGGTTATTTTTATTAGCAGTGTTATTGTTACTGGTCTAAATTAACATCTTAAATCACATTAAGCTGTTGGATTTTCTGAAAATACAGCGTTTTTTTATGTGCTTTGTTGATTGTCTCATGATGACCTCAACCTGGAGTTCAGTTTAATAATTTGTGCGTCGTTATCCACCTGACATTGTCTTGTGTGTGCAGTATCTGGGAAGACGAGCATGCGCAGGCGTCGTGCCAGCGTTGACCCGTCCTTGATGGACTCCACGGTGAACTTCAGGGTCTACCGCTGCTTCTACCCCAACTGCATCCCACCTACGCCACCACCTCCAGCCACACTGGCACCCATTCCCAGCCACCGGCCTGACAACTTCATGTACGTTTAACCCCCACTGCAACATGCTATTCATGACCAGGAAGAAGCTAACTCTAACTCATGAGCTATAGTCAGACAGTAGTAAGTATTAATAGCCAAATGTACTTAAAACATTAAAAGTAAGGGTACTCATTTTGCTGACATAATGTTATGTATATTATAGGGTTATTATGCATTAATATGTGAGCGGTATTTTTATTGTGGTTGGTCAAGGTGATTTTAAATACTTTTGTGTTGGGCTGCAAAAAACTTCCAAACTTATAAAGACATCTCCGTCCATAAGTAAATCCCAAAGTACTCATTTTGCATTGAAGTCTGAATATTTCCTCCAGATTTTAATTTAAATGTTTAAAAATGCTGTAGAAATGAGTGCCTGTGCCTTGAAATAAGACAACAGCTCCTGGAACTAGAATATTACAATTTTGATTTGTTGAAATTGTTCAACTAGATGTTTTTCACTTTTTGTAAGAAAATCAAACTTAAATTACAAATAAAGAGGGAAACCATGATTTTGGTTTTTAGCCCTGGAAGGGACATAGAGGGGGAAATTTTTTAAAAGAAGTTACTTTTGCGAAAGTTTTGTGCGATCTCACAAAAGTACTTTTCTTTTTCAACCCTCATGAGTCCACTCCAAATCCTTTCCAGGGCTCCATAAGATAAGATAAGATGAACCTTTATTAATCCCCGTAGGGAAATTCAGTTTTACACTCTGTTGTTAATTTCACACAGTACATATACATGCGTCAATGGAGAGATGTCAGAGTGAGGGGGCTGCTCCTGACAAGCTCCCAGAGCAGTTGGGGGTTTGGTGCCTTGCTCAGGGGCACCTCGGCAGTGCCCAAGAGGTAAACTGGCACCTCTCCAGCAACCAGTTGGTCTTGGTCCATGGGGGACTTGAACCGGTGACCTCCGCCTCCTAACCCAAGTCCTTACGGACTGAGCTACTGCCGCCCCATAAGTTTTAAAAGCTGCATTTTTTAAAATGAAAAATAATATGGAAAATATGCAGAATAGCAAATATCTGCAGCTTATTCATTCAAGTATATTAATTATCTCTGAAATGTAGCGGAGTAGAAGTGTAAAGTAGAAGAAAATGAAAATGCTATAATATAGTGGTAGTAAAGTACCTGTTCTTGAGTTATATTCCACCACCTTTTTTTTTTTTTTTTTTTTTTACAAACTTTATGAACAATTGTTTACATTTGCAAAAACAAAAATACCAAAATATGTTGAAATTGGACTGAGAGTAATTGTTGCATCAAAAGCAAACACAGATATTACTCAAAGGAAAAGTCACATATATTTTATCTCTCTTGTTTACTTTTTTTCCTAATGCTGAAATGTTCTCTGTGTGTTTGTCTCTAGTCGCTGGTCTGATGCCTCTTTCTGGACAAATTCAGCTGAAAATAACTTCACTGTCCCAACAGAAGGTGCTGATGTGGTCATTCCTTCAGGTAATGTGTAGAAGACAACATAAATCATGAATCAACCAAAGGAAAGGACAACTAATGTAGAAAGGTTCATATCAGGAAAGGCATAATGCATAATGATGATGAGTGAGAGTGACAGTGAACCAGAATGCACAACACCAGAAATAAGATCATTTTAAATGACATTTTTATTGACATAACAATAAAGATAAAAAATAGTAGTGTATTTATTATATTTCCAGGAAAACAATTGATATGCTTCATTACCATGCCTGCTGATAAATAGATAATAATAAGCAAATAACTTATTTGAAAATGTCTTAAACTCCCTGAATCATTACTTTAGCAACCAGGTTACACTTGTGCAGATAATACGTCACAATGGTGACAGTTCACAGTTGTATTGTTGTCCACCTCCGATGAAGAGCAGTGCACAGCCGCTTCTCAAACCTGAGGGCCTCTTTTAACCATTATATGCTATTTTAGCATATAATTATTAAATCATGTTTATACTAAAGTAATTGTCGATGACTTTTGAGGTAAATATTGGGGTAATTTGGCAGTAATTTCAAAGACATTTAAACCAGGTTTCTCGCTAATTATCACCTAAGTACATGAAAAAAGTTAAATTAGTGGAGAGTTCCTGTATAAATGCGATTCAGCCATCATTAATGTTATTTAGGCTTCACTTATGCTTTTCGTACTGTGTCAGAATATCATCTGTGAAAAGGGCCTGTAACAACCAAAGATCCTGTTTGAACTTATGGTCGTATATATACAGTAATCCCGTTGTATCCCTGTCAAACCACAGGGAAGTGGGTCGTCTTGGACAGTAACATTCCTCCTCTCAACAAGCTGATGGTTGTTGGAGTCTTGGAGATCGACGACAGCATGAACAGCTCATCCTCCAGGTTGAATCGCGCTGCACCTGAATACAGGACTGTGGTGCTAGAAGCTGTCTACATCTCCATCCAGGTCAGTGGGATCAGTCATTTCAGTCATTATCACTCTTAAGGCTGTATACCAGAGAAGAAGAAAGGTGGTGTAAATAAAGTGTGCAACCTTATATTTATCTTGTTTATCTTCAGGAGGATGTCTTCTGCTTTTAGTGTATTTACAGTAATATCAGTTTGTCTCCACCAGCAAGTTGTTAATATCATCAGTAACATTTAACCATGACTGAACAGAGAAAAGGTTTCACCTATTTAATATCAACCTAATTCAGTATTAGTATAGTATCTTATAGTAAAAGTAGCAATACTACAGTGTAAAAATACTTAACTACAAGTAAAAGTTCTGCTTTCAAAATCGTCTTTAAGTAAAAGTAAGTATTAGCATCGCAATATACTTAAAGTACAAACACTAAAAGTAGAATCAAACATTATATTATTGGATAATAATTATTGATATATGAATGTGTTCATCGGTTTAACTCTCTGAGACCCACAAAAGACCCGTTTTGGGTTTTTTAAGGGGTGCAGGGGTCTTTAAGGGGAGATAGCAGGTCAGTAGTAGATGTCACATAGAAGTGGTGAACATCATCTGAAAGCTGCTGCTGCTGATGATGATCTGGAACCTGAAGATAAATTATTATTGTAAAAATATGTAAGAGTGTAGAAACCTATGATAGAATCTATTGTCTGTCATTAGTTGTTGCAGCAATTTTGGGGTTGATACCATTTGTTAAACAGATTTGGTGCTATATTTAACCATTTTATAATTAATAATAATAATAATAATTATCAATAATTCCGCCAAAATGCTAATTAAGACACAAAGACTTTGAGGAACACCATAGAAAAAGCAATGCTGTGGTTTGGTATCAAAAACATTTGATATCTGGAGATTTCTGCAAGAATTGCATTTTTTGGCGATTTGATGGCGAGCATTTCTGTTCTGCAAACTGCTCAGAAATCCCCTTATTTTTACTCTAGCTAGTAAAGCCATCCATCCTCTGAATGCTCCAGGTCTCTAGCTTGTGGCTGTAAAGTTTAATGAGGCTGTGATTATCCTAGAGGTCACCACAGGTCATTTTATACAGTGAGGTCAGGTTTCAAAAAATGGTCTCACTATGTGAAATGGCTACTGTGGGGACTAACATCATGAATACACTTGGGCTCAATGGAGCCACAAGAGTCTCAGCTTTACAGTGAAACCCAATTTATGTCATTCCAAGACAAGACCAAGAGAGTTTGATGTCTGTAAAGGGGAGATACATAGAACCCATTTTCATTCACATATCTTGATGTCAGAGGTCAAGGCACCCCTTTGAAAATGGCCATGTCAGTTATTTGTCACCAAAATTTAGCCTAACATTGGAGTGATATTTAGTCTCCTTCCTGATACGTTGGTATGGCTCTAAAATTGAACCTGCTACAGCCTCTGAATGCCAGTAACGTCTCTGAGGGTTAATGTGTGGCTGGTAAATGTGGAGCCAGTTTTAATGCTCCTGGATAGCTTAACCTAAAATTTACTATTTTATTTATATTTTATATTAATAATCTAAATCTGCAAAGTAAAGTCCTACAAAATGCCGTGGAGTAGAAGTAGAAAATGGAAATACTTTAGTAAAGTACTTAAGTGCAGTACTTGAGTAAAAGTTACATTGCACCACTGAAATCAATAGGTAATCTAAGTAAAAGGAGATGACAGTGGGTCCCACACATGTTGGTGCACAGTGGACCCCCGCTGCAGTGTGCTCAGTTGGTAATGTTGACGTCTGCTGCTGTTTCAGGGCGGCCGGCTGATAGCAGGATGGGATGACGAGCCGTTCAGAGGTCAGCTGCACATCAGACTGAGAGGGAACCACCGCACGCCTGACTGGCCTCTGCCCAACGGACCCAACCAGGGCTCCAAAGTCCTGGGTAAGGAAACTGCATCACAGTCACCTGAATGAATACTTACAGTATTTATTGCTGTAACAGACATTTTTCATGCAGCTCTGTAGTGTATTTTGTTCATATACTTTCCACATATGGAGATCAATAACATTATCACACATTGATAAATATATTTGCGACATATTGTGTAATACATTTAATAATATATTTGCAATATGTTGTAGAATATTATTCTTTATTTTATATACTGTAAACATTAGGGCTGTCCGCAACCAAAAAAATTCATAGTTGACTAACACTCATATTCACATTGATTAATTGAGATTAAACATTTTAATCTATTAACAGCCCTAGTTTTTTCTCATCATATTTCAGTTTTACTACTTAAGGCAAAAGGAATAAAAATAGAAACAAATACATGTATATATTACATTATATTATTCATGATAAGTCAGCATATTTTGTTTTATGAAATGAATACCTGAATGAAGTTACATTTTTAATCCTAACTTTTTCAGATTGGGTGATAGTTTTAATAAAGTGCTATAACTGTGCTCCAAGAGAAAGATGATCGAACGGCTCAGTTGTGAATGACCACATCAAATAAATGACGGCATAAAATGAATACTCCCCTCCCAGAGGGAGGGGCTGTACGGTGTCCCATGATTCACAACTGACTCGGTGTGTGTTTTGTTGTACCACAGGTGTGTTTGGTACCCTGGATCTCTATGGGCAGCCTCACAATGTGTACCACACCAAACTGGCTGCCACTGCTGACGCCGGATCCAACACTCTGAACCTGACGCAGTCTGTCGACTGGCAGGTCAGACGGCTTGCTTTTTACTTTTTACTTTTTGCTTTTAAC